>ATSW01009247.1:0-14539 GCA_000444245.1 Botryllus schlosseri
GGAAAATATATTACCGAATAAATACGTGGATGAAAGCCGTAAACTTTGTACACTGTTACATGACATCATCGAGGAGTAGCCTCATGGCCCTTTTCGGTTTGGTACACTGTCAAAATTAATGCGAACAGACCGAATTATGCGTAAAATCTACTGAGGTATAGGCTGATCAAGTGATCAGCTGTTAGCCGCCATCGAAAACGAAATATCTATCGCGTTTGACAGGGGGTTGTAAGCAAATGGCTTTAAGGCCACAATTTCACGGTGAAATTGACATTGGAGAATATAATATCAAAGTAAATATTTGAATGCAAACTGAGAATGATATCATCATCTCATCACCTATATCAGTATGGAACACAGTTAACGTTACCACAGATACACCGGCTTTTGCGTGAAATCCGCAATGCGTTGTAGGCTAAAGTGTCAGATTAGAGCACATCTCTACCATATTCGACCTTGATAACGAAATTACTGCCCTAATCATTGAGTGTCAACCTTGAGACTTGGCACAGCGTTCGATACTAAAATCAAGACATACCGTGCAAAAGCTTATGACGGATCTAGGTAAGGAGCATCGTTAAAATCAATAGAGACCAATACCGGCTTTGCGTAAAATCTGTTAGCGATAAATGACAAGTCAGCTCTCACTCGACATAGGAAACGAAATTACCACTAACATAGTTCAGTGACAATCTTAAATCTTGGTACAGCGTTCGATACTAACATTAAGACTCACCGTGCCAAATGTCATAACCGGTCTCAGTATCGAACATCGTCAAAATCAATGGATACCAATACCGGCTTTTGAGTAAAATCTGTTTGCGATACATGACGGATCAGCACACACTCAACTTCGGAAACGGAATTACTACCCTAAACTTTAAGTAGAAACCCTGAAACTTGGGGCAGCGTTAAATACCACCATCACGACATGACATACCAAGTCTCAAAAGTTTTCATGGTGTGAAACACCATCAAAATCGACCTTTACCAGCAAAGGTCGACTAAACGCATATGACGGTGACCGAGTTCAGATATAGATACGATTGTTACATCACACCTTAGGGGCACAGACCTATTGTGCCCCGGTTGCTCGGTAATTTTATGAATAGGAGAGAGTAAATCACCGTTTCTTTATTGTGCGCGGCTTTGAGAGAATAGACAGTGAAAGCTTGTTATGCGCGCTACCGGGGCATGCCCCGGCTAGGCATTCGCAGAGCGAAAACACAGAAGAGAATTCGATTTTCGCTGTGATTTCGGTATATATAGATTGCTGTGCGTCTATAAATGGTAAAGAATTGTTATTGAACAGAATTTTAGGTGGGGCAATGCCCCAGTTGCCCTATAGGACGAGCCGCCACTGTTACACCATAATCGTAGCGCAATTTCCAATTGATTTGAGGCATTATAGCAAGGGCGGGCAACTTCTCCAGTTGGCGGTCCGGATATAGGAAAATTAAGAACATGACGGCCGGATTGCTGAATCGATACATTATTAGCCCATTTATCCACATATACAAGGAATAAATCGTATTTATTGAATGCATTTTAACGACAGCAATGTCACTGCAAAGCCATATCTCGCCGATAATGACGGAGACAGTGTGGATTTGAGAACAGCCTTGTTATACAGGTGCCGCCATGTCTGCTTCTCTCTGATCAATTAACGCATGGTGCAATCCTTGAATAAGATTTCAAGGCGTTCTATAGGCCCCGTACCTCAAATTTGCCAAGATATCACTTCACTAGGGTTGAGTAGCCTACATCGTAAATGCCGATAATGCAAGTCTTCTCGCTCCGACGAACTTACGCGTACGCTCCACTCTCGCACGCTGCGCACACACACACGTATATAATAATAACATAGTCACTAAAACTTGACGTTTACGCATGTAGCGGGGATCTCGACAGACTGGGCCGCGGGCGACATGATCATGTAAGACGGGAAACTGTCCGCGGGCCGTATGTTGCCCGACCCTGCATTATATAGTAACATGCAACTATCACCTGTCTGATATCATTAGTAGAGGGATCGCCACCAATATACAGCTGCCACTATTAGATAAATTTTTGATAGCAGTGTGATATGAATGATGGAATCGAACACAATCGAAAATAACCATAAATTTAAGGACAGTTACATATTGATTTTCTCAATTAAGGTGCAAGAATTTCCTTGGCTTATTAGACTATTTATTGACAACGGTCCCTCATTAAGGAACATGTCCCCGATCATAATATGCATATTATCTTGGCAATATTCTTCAATAATGACACTATAGAATGTTGTTAGTCTTATTCAATACTGAGAGTAAAGGCCACTATAAATTACTCCACATAGACTAGGGGTCAGCAATCTGCGGCTCTTCACGGATATACTGCGGCTCTGTAGTTCGAATGACTAATTTTCACGAGTAATATGTGATCTAATGCAATGTTGTCAATCCCAATTCACAAACAAAACGGCTCGTGATGCTCTAAAACAGAGGTCTCAAACCCAAATGTGCTCGCGGGCCAATTTCCTAGTTTTGATGACGCCGCGGGCCGCAGCATCAATGATAGGGATATTTAATGGCCTTATTTGACGGGACCTTGCAGACAGGCCTTCCACAAAAATAGTGGAAATGTAATTTACTATTGTACTATTAACGCTTGACACGGAAAAAAAATCGCGTTTTCAAATATTTGAATAAAATTGTTTTTGTTCCGGGCAGAATTTTTTTAATTAACGAGTTATAGACATCATGTGAGAGGATGCATCATGACATCGTAAAACTGTCGGGTTATAATATTGCAACTAGTGGACCTATGACGAGCAACAACTTTATGTAGACTATTTTAAAATCTACTGAAGATTGATCTGATATCAGAGCATTTGAGCGGTGTAGCCTAATCCTATGGTTTTGATATCGTCGTGGTAAGCATATAGGCTATTGTTACTGTCATTGCCAAACACAAATTTAATAAGCGTAAGATTTTGCCTTCGATATATCATTAATAACTTAAATACACTCATTATTGAGCCATAGTAATAGCATTGCTTCTTAACCTTTTTAGTGATCGTACCCCTTGTGCTTCCAATAAGATTTCTCGTAGCCCCTGTCTATTTTCAACACAATTTCTGTTGGTGCATATTTAAATCAGAAAGCCCATTCACAAAATCGCGCGCATCGCGAAGACTATTTTCCAGCTCAATAAATTGGCCAAGAAAATATTCCACAGCATATGGGCCTACAAATTCTACAATGCATCTCTTACTCCCTGATGTGGTGCTCCGTACCACGATGAGGTCTACGGATCCTGTTCAAGAACCCCTGGAATAGAAATGTCCAATCGGCGAAGAATTCGTTGGTGTTACCGCTGTAGAGCGTATACTACCACCTTACTCGCCACCGATAATAACATGGATGAAGAGATAAAACAACATACAGCATGTAACCAACTATATACGTCACGGGGGTAACAGAATACTCATGGTTGCCATACTGACCTGATTAAATATCTATATACCCTATGCGCAACGCAAGCTACGACCTTTTGATATATTACTAGGGGAGACCGGGGACAAATGTAACTAGGGGCAAATGTAACAATCGACTTCACCGCCTGTAGGATGGAGAAATCAGCTTGATATTTTAGGTGCGCATGCAGTAGTTATCTCTCCTATTATACCTGGAGTTACGTTGAGCTACGATGCGCAACCCCGGAATAATTTGCAAAACACGAAATTTTTGACCCTTGAGTAAAGTTTTTCTGGTCTGGAATAATTTGTTTAGGCGAATAGTGCCTCAAGTAGTTACAACGTAATATATGTAGCTGGAACAATGTTACCATAGTCTACCGTGATGATGGAAAGAATAGGACTTGCATCGCCGGGAAGGTACCATATTGAGACACTAATCATGGTCGAGCGTGTCAGGGGCAATCGTAACACACTGTTACTTTTGCCCCGTTACAATATGTTATCAATTCTGAATGTCTTTGTTTATATGTTGGTATTACCATTCATCAACTGCAGATAATCTTGCAACAGCCAGAAGTTTACCAGAACAGATACTACCTTGCGATACCAATTCTAACATGATCATTGATCATCTATCGGAACAGCCATACGATAGTGGTGATGTGAATCTGACGGTTCGGTTATTTTCGTGATTCAACCACCCTTTCTCATGTTGATCGACTTTTGGTGTGTCGAACTTCAATGGTCATGACCGAATCCTCGTCCTCTGACTTTGATCATGGCCCACTTACATTTTGATATTTGATGTGAACAATTTATTTAAATTTTGTACATCACAGAAGAATGTCATTATAGCTTTGACGCCACACATTGTTGCGTCCTCGTTTTGCTATACTATCATCGGCCCATTTAACCAAGATATGTTAGCCAGGTCGATTTCGCACCATCACAGGTGACCGAATGACCAACCCATTATGCACGCTGAAGAACAGAACCTTGGTAAAAGATGCCGAATATGTGTAGGGAGATGATGGAATGAATGTGTCTCTTCAACACTTTAAGCTTGAACAAGACACGAAGGGTGATATTGCATTCAGATGCCATAACTGCGATGGGCCGTAGCTTGGAAGCGTTCAAACGTCTCTTCCTTATTAGTTTCATGCAATATTACAATTTGTGCTTCCGTTTTCGTTGTTCATTTCGTTTGTTTTTAGTTATAAATAACACTGTTACAATTGCCCCGCAAGGGTGGTACAATTGCCCCTGGGTACGGGGCGATTGTAACATTTGAGCAGCGATTTTTGCGACCCAACATTTCCATGATTGATTGTTGATTGAGTTCCAATTTAGTTTTTATATCAACTATCGAGTTGTTGGCTTCTTTATATAAAACTTTGGAAGTGAAATTTCCACGAGAAAAACACATAATGTTGGAAAATACAAAAAGTGTTACAATTGTCCCCGGTCTCCTCTATTCCCCATGAAAGTTGCATAGATTNATGCGTCCGTAGGATTACCAAGTCACCATTCCGAGTCGCAAGTCCTTCTCCGATTTCAGCGTTTGACCCGACTCAACTCGAGTCATTTTTATTTAATCACCGAGTCAATCCGAAATCAAGTAATTTTACGAGAAGGTCGCACCAAACCAAGTCACAATTTTCAGTCGCGAATCATCAACGGGTCATGTTTCATCATCATGCACTAGAAATTTGACGTAATAGCCGATCTTTTACCGCATGGTAGCTTTTAAAAGTGATGTGATAGTGATGTTTGTTGGGATTTCAGTGATTTTTATAGTAGTTTTTGCGTAAACTTTAGTTATTATATCTAAAAAAGATATGTGGCACTTAAATATATTGTTAATTACTTGAAATTCTAAAATGCCTTCGCTGGCCGCACAAAATGCTCTCGCAGGACGCTTGTTGGAGACCTCTGCAGTAGAGGGTGCAATAGGGACATATGATTATATAGTAGTAGAACAACAGTTTTATATATCCCTGGATTCCTATTGCAAATTAACATTCGACAAAATCTGTCAAATGTCGAAATTGTTCGTCGCGCGACGCGCTAATGCTATGCTATATACGCGGTAGGCTACGCTAATGTGCCGACAGCCTTTGCAAAATGTTTCCATGCATGCAGTGGTTTATTATTATTCATGTCAAATGATTTGTGCGTACTTTTAGATTGTCAAGTCCCGTTGAAATACTAACGTCACGCTAGCTCGGGTTATTTTCCACAAAATGTGTCGAACTAGGTATTTTATCTCGCAGCGAAGAGCGTGTCGAAATCGAAGAATGAGGCCCTGTACCACTTGAGTGAGAGCCCATTGTATATTAAAGTTACTTGGAAGCTTTCTGGTCAAAATGATTGACTAAATATATTTGTATTTGAGAGCTACAAAATTGAATCTTCAGAATATTTCTTAATCGTATCATTGAGGAGGATACTGTTTGATGCTGGTGTGATCAGACTAGATGACCTTCACGGTCTTATCGATCGTTCCTATCTAATACCGAATACTGTGCATGCATATTTTCTGTACCATCATCACTGCAGTGTGTTATGTATTTTGGTTGGATGAAAATAAAGACTCTCTCTCTCTCTCTTTCTCTCTGGTGTTGTGACCCGCAACCTCACATAAACGTTTTATAATACGGGTTTCTTTGTCTGGAATACATTCATGTGAAAGTTAATAATTGGGTGCAGTACTAAATTCAATATAAGTCATANATCTCTACCACTATCTCAGTTGATTTACTAGTCATAGAAAGCAATAAAACGAAACTCAATACAACTAACGTTTCAGTATTGCCAGTCGTTAATTATAGCGTTATTATAGCGTTAATTAGTCGAGTAATTCAAGCTATTCCAAATAGCGAAATCTCAACTTGACAAGACCGATCGGACTTTGAACTTTTACCCCTTGTTTTACTACCGTCTTTAAAATATGGGGGCGCCAGATCTAGGGAATTTCCGAAAATGGGGTTCTGCAGGAATAAAGGTTCAAAACCACTGATCTAAAATTATCTTGACTTTACCTCCACCTACTCGTGTTGTGCTCAAGTACGGTTTCATTGTTACACGCTGTGCATCAGTTCAAAGAATTTGGAAGAGAGGAAACACGTTAATGGCAATATTGGACAGATTTAATGAGACATAGTTTCATATTGAATGTCGAAATCGTGCTTATAACTCTCCGGAAGTACGCAGAATGTCGCCTCGCAGTGCGGGCCCAGACAACGACTGCATGAGTAATATGTTATGTGATATCTTGATAGTTGTGTTGCTTTAGGTGTGACCATCACATGACATATTTTAAACTCTGTGGGTCGCATTTTAGGCGTGATCATCACAGGGCATATTTTTGTACTTTGGGGCTAAGATTTCAGGACCAGAAGACATTTCGGTGACTGGAAATATCAATATCGAATTTTCGCCCGATGTGCTGTGTCTTAAGGGTAAGATACTTATTGCTGCCATTCCGTTTTTCGGGCCCCAAGTGCACAGAAACGTCATGGGTTGTGGTGTGTGCTATGGCAAAATAATTGCCGACAGCGAAACGCCGGGGTCTGATAGTCCCGCACCAGCAGGTTTCCCACCCCTGCACTAAAGCATCCCAACGACATCAAGCGACCATTCTCTGTAACCTTTTATTGCTCCTTGGTATAGGTTCTGCTCTGTGAAATTTTTTTCATTTATCACAATTATTCACGTCATAACACAGTGGTTAGCAAACTGGGTTCCGCAGGACTTTTGGGGTTCGCGAGACTGTTTTCTAGGTCCGCCGAGCACGCTCCAAAAACTCAGCGAACCAGAAGAAACAATTTTTTGGAATATAAAATAATTCAGGCAACTTATTTTTTAATCAAACTAGATCAGTGGTTCTCAACCTGGGGGGCGCCCCCCTTGGGGGGCGTTAAACATCTTAAGGGGGCGCGAAGAAGCGGTAAACTGAAAAATTTCCCCGCGCCTTGCGCGATTTACCTCCAATACACGTGTGTTTATCTATATATAGACCGAATTCCATATTTTTTACCTTCTCTCATCAACAGCCATAACCTTCCATGCCATCAAACAATCTGTTGGGGTTGCTAGCATCCCAGTTGGATTTTGTGATATGACGATAAGGGGTAGCGAAATTGTTCACTGTCATAAAAGGGGGCGTGTCTAAAAAAAGGTTGAGAACCACTGAACTAGATGGTGATCCGATATATCGTTATTCAACATCAAGTCGAGTATTTTCGTGAAAAATTATTCAATTTTAAATTTTCATCATGATGATTTGCCTCACCTGCGACGATGCAATTCATCACAAAAAGCTCAGAAGTTGTAATAACTGGTATCTATCAAATGCCATTGTCGCAGCGATTCCGAAAATCCGAATATTAACCATCTTTAGAGCACTGAAACCCAGCAGAGTTGTAACCAAGTCACAAGACTCCGAGTCACAAGGCAATCTCACTTTTATAGTTTTGATTCGATCCAAGTCGAGTCGTTTTCAATTCACCACCGAATCAAGTCCGAGTCCAAGTCTGCGACCAGAGGGTCGAGTTCGAGTCATAATATTATGACTCGAGTGTCGAGTCCTAGTCCAAGTCATTGTGTTGACTGCTCAGTTTCCAGTTAAAGCCTGTGTATAACTGACTGTTTCATAACTCTGTTCAGTGATATCGAATGGTTCTCATTCATGATGTACCAATTGACCTCACTTTTAGCAGTTGCTGATTTCATTCCCAAGTACCAGTACTATTAGACGAAATCCCAATAGTGAGGTAACTTACTATTCTTCGAAAATAGAATAAAATGTCGGTCTTGGCCGTCTGAGTCTCGAGTCATATGACTTGGTTCGAGTCATTCGCAACGACTCGATAGTCCAAGTCGAGTCAATACACAGTCATCAGAAAATCGTGACTCGAGTCGATTGAGCAGAGCAATGTTATGTTCCAATTAGGTGTTTAAGGTAACTGGTTAGCAAAGTAGGCCCTATGTTTTCTGTACCGCATTCTTGACGAGGAGAGATCAATTTTCAAATTAACATATCAAATTCCATTACTGGTTAGGTTTTTCATGCAGTGGTGGGGCATGTTTTCGTGTTACATTGCAACTGGGATAACCTTGATATGTATTGTTACAGCTTCCTTGTAATGATGATATATACCCGTACGGCAACATGTCTTTTGTATCATAGCAAGCAAGTATTATATCCGACGGTTCTATAATTTTTGAACATGTGGCACAAAGAAACAAAGAAACATATCCGTACAGAGGAGACAAATGGATTGCAAAGTTAAAGAGAGAGCTATGCTGCGTTGGCAGATGTGTCTTGGTCACCAAATTTCCGGGGTTATACATTCTATGAAATTGACCGCTTACATGAGGAAGTGGATGGATTCGGTCAGCAGAAGCGTAGCCTATTACCATTACGATATACCACAGCATGCTTCAAAGAGACTTATATTCACCAACAGAAACGTTGTCTCTTTGTTAGAGGGCTTCTTCAGGAAATGGATTATGTGAAGCTATGTACATTTTCTCGGGATATATTGAAAGCAGTTTTGGAAACCTTGTAAGTATCTTTTGGGTTCGGGGTCATATATTTTCTTTAGTCAAGATGATACCATTTATCAGAGAATGTTGGGAAAGTTTTTGCGAACATTCTGACAATTCCACTTGTAAAAGTGATGCAAGCTTATCCGAAAACCATTTTCTACTTTTCAAAATCCAAATTGCATTGAACACTTTTGACTGAAAACCGTTCCAGGTAGAAGTGGAAGTATTCCAAGACATTTAAAGCCACCTGAAAAAGTGCAAAACCTACTCGAGTTCTTTTCGTTTGTAACTATATGTCATATGAGCTTTTATCAAAGCGCCAAGAATCTGAGGGTTAGTCAGAGGCGACAAGTTCTTTTCGTATGGCGGCTCGCTTCAGGGTTGTGATCAGGGCTTTGGAGCAGCCGTACCTTTGCATTGCTCCAGCTCCGGCTCCGGAGCTTTNTTCTATCATACATTAGCTCCGGCTCCTGCTCCGGAGCCGCATTATTACCACTGCTCCGGTTCCAGCTCCGGCTCGGGCTCTGAAAACTATCGAAGTTGTCTGTCTATATCAGGGGTGGACAACCCGCGGCCTGCGGGCCATATGTGGCCCGCGAGAAGGTTTTGAGCAGCCCGCGAGCTAATCTTCCATTATATTATCGAAATTCTGTTATATTATCGAAATTGAATTGCTCAGATTGTGAACTTGCAAGAACAACCAAAAATAGAATTAGTATGGCCGCGACACTTGTGATGTTGATGACTAAAATATCAGTTCCGACGCATTGGTAGATCAAGGGTCCAGCAGTCACATTTTACGTAAATCGTCGTACATTACAATAAACTAAAAAAGTAGTAACATTTTTTTGCACGCTTCGCGTGTTTAATTGTCACACGATTTCTTTCTCTGCAGCCTAACCCCACCTGAAAATGAAAAAACGCCTGATTTAGCTGATTGAGTCTAACTATATTAGCAATTACGAGAGAAAGCAGATTAGCGTTTGCGCTCGCAGAAAGATCGACGACGATCAAATGTATGCACAAAATGATTGTTGTATATTAGCGGAAATCTCCGATATCGATATGCCAAGATGACGAATTGCCATGTCCTTGCAAACTGAGCCCAACGGGCGGTATACATTCGACCCGCAATATACCCAGGTAATAATAATATTAACTTTGAAAATTTTACGCGCCTGGCGCGGCTAGTGGGCAACGCACTCGTTCGTCTATTTCATCATCATCATCATTGGTTTATTAGCAATTTTATCAGTTCAATACACCACAAAAAATGCGATACAATGAATAGACAGGAAGATGTCGAAGCGACTTGGATTTGTCAATGGAATCGGACACCCACCTTGGCCTAGGCGTAGTAAAGAGGAGGCATGCACACTGAATGAAAGTAAAGAATACCTTTAGCCGAAACAGTTGGCCACCTCTGGTCTATATTGATTACTAATTTACCCGTAGGTTAGTTATCTATAGTAATTTAGAGTCTGTCAGCCGTCAGTAACATCGGATGCAGCAACGAAGACATAGGTGCCGCCGTGCCGGCTTGTGACGACATCATGAATGCTTGTCAATTGTCGATGACATCATTGTTGCACTAGAACGCACTTTACTCCATGCCATTGCTGTACAGCATTAAAATTCTGATGCGGCGTTTTAACACTGGCACTGTACTCGTTAACATTAATCCATACAGCTCAATTCAATCTTTAAATGTACGATTATTAATCAACTGTAACTGTAGTAAGAGCAATATGGGCGGATATAACGACGTGATCAATAGAAATTCGATTTGTACCAAATGGCCAATGGTTTGACGTTCGATGTTGGTGCACTCGTTACCAGTCCATCCGGTGTCGATCAATTTTATCGGAATATAATATTTTCCCGTTCAAACGAATCGAATAATCGGATTAAACACTGTGCCATGCACATTGCGCCATGCCCATAACGAATTAAACTACGCAGTAACCTATGCACATTGCACATTTACAAGTTTCTGAAACAGATGATTACAAATTTGAAATCGCATATCCAAAATCAGTAATTTGTTTCCAACATAAAGTACCATGGGGGTTTGAGCTACTCTTCTGCCATCTCCTATTTGCGCTCGAAAATCCTTACTGGAGTGAATGACGATGATGCGCAGTAATGAATTCCAATTGGCATGCATAATTGCATACTCGATAACACTGTCCAATTTCGCAGCCCAATTAAAGAACTATCACGAAAGAACGAGTACATGCTCATTGCTCATCCGATTCATAGCAACGATGAGATGGAATTTCTCGGCTCGTGCTCGTCATATCGACATGTGCAACGGAATCACGTATTTATCCTCTCTCCCATTTCACGTAATACATAGTGATCATTATGTTCGAACCGTATACAATTGACCAACAAGGTTGTGCGGATGATGAAATTGCAGTTATGCCGAATACCCAAAATATTCACAGGCATATTTCGCATACCAAGGTTCGGCACTTGAACATATGAACATATATAATATATATACGTATATGTTTGATTGTCCGTAGGCGCTAAATGGCCGGCGCCAAATGTTGTTGTCCAAGCAATCTGAACCCCACTAGACAAATGCCATCCCGCAGGGAACAATTATTTGTCAGTGAAGAAATACCAATTTGGAATCGCGTGCGTCTTTTAGTTTAATAAGTTTCGACGATTTCAATATCATGTAGCGAAGTCATTATATCAACGGGCCCACCCGAAGCTGTTTCATCATTATTTACGGCCCCTACATTTTCCAAGACACCTCACTCAGCTCTACCGGTAAATCGGATTATGTGAGCAGAGAGAAGATAAAAAATTGATAGCAATATATTAGCCGACCGATCCATTATGGATTATAGAAGGTTTTTACGCTTCGCGCGTCTAGACGACATAAGCTGACTCACTAAACAGTAGGCTGCAACAGACCTCGCTGATAAGTAGCGGCAAAAAACTATAGCCCAGGGGCGGGCAGCATACGGCCCGCGAAGGGATTTTGTCCGGCCCGCGGACTGTTTTCCGTCTCACATGATAATGTGGCCCTCGGCCGCAGTCTGCTGAGATTCCCCACTACTTGCTTACTAGGTCCAATTTTGGTGACTGTATGTTATTATAATATGCCGAAGTGGATCTTACGCGTAAGTTCTTCGAAGCAAGAAGACTTGCATTATCGGCATTTACGATGTACTCAACCCCAATGACGTTTGTGGTAATCATGGTGTTTGTCGACTACAATAGTCGTTTACACCAGGCTGATGTTTCTTATTTTTGATTCCGTAATTGCCGACATGTATTACGGCACACTTCTAGGCTTTTGTAAGACGCCGCTTATGCCAGTGGTTGCCAACTCAAAACGGATCGCGGGCCACTATTCAAATTTCGTAGTGGACGCAGGCCGCATGAATTCAATATCGAGATTAATTAGGCCACGCAGTTGAACAACGACGCCATCTCGTCACCTACTCAACCCTAATGAATTGATATCTTTGTAAATTTGGGGTACTGGACTTATCGAACGTCTTGAAATCTTAATTAAGGATTGCGCCGTGTGTTGATTGATCAGAGTGAACCACACATGGTGGCGTCTGTATGACAGCGCTATTCTCAAATCCAGACTTGGACAACTAGAAAATTTTCAGCATTTCTGAATTAGATTAGAACTAGAATTTGAGCTCCACAGTTTTTTTCAAATTAGATTAGAATTAGAATTAAAGCTACACAGTTTTTCCAAATTAGATTAGAATTAGAGCTACTGAGTTCTTTACGAATTAGATTAGAATTAGAATTAGAGCTACTAAGCTTTTTCCAAATTAGATTAGAATTAGAGCTACTTAGTTCGCAAAAACTTGGAAATTGAATGAAATTGTATATGGGAAATGAATACAGCAAAATTCAGTTCATATCAAATCACAGTGCGTGGTGCATGTTATGTTCTTGATCTTGTTTGAACAATAACTCAATGCGACGAGGTTGCAATACAGAATCAGTATATTATCAACAGAATAACTTTAAGGCAGCGACACGATCCAGAGTGCAGTTAAATGAAAAGACCCCGAGACAAGAGAACACAGGGTATAAATACAANGCANGNCACACGAGGAAATAATGATTGGCGNTAATTACTANTCCTATACAAAATAGAGTGAAACGATACCAACGTAAATACACGAACATAACAGTCCTCCCCTGTAAGTTAAAGGGTACAGGGNGATTCACGTCGGCCGATAGAAATCTGTTTGTTTTCTATTTCTAACGGGGTAACGTCTACCCGACGTACGAGCAGGACTAGCTGCAGGACGTTGTGCCCTATTACTGACCAATGGTTGCTCAGCTTGGGACTGTNGAGGCTGAGCAACTTCCTGTGTGGCNGTATCATTGCCAGCTGAANTCAAGCGTGGTTGGAGTTGGTTNTTGTGCCTCCTCCAATACCCATGATCTGTTTTTATGATGTACACAACACGCCCCAGTATTTCCGTCACCACGCCAGCAACCCACTTGGGTCGCGATATTGACGA
Source organism: Botryllus schlosseri (assembly GCA_000444245.1). Lineage (NCBI taxonomy): Eukaryota > Metazoa > Chordata > Ascidiacea > Stolidobranchia > Styelidae > Botryllus > Botryllus schlosseri. The sequence goes on from ATSW01009247.1 coordinate 13,534, forward strand.
TCAGGCGCTTTCATTACTTTGCGGCAAGCGTCGCAACTCTTTACGAGATTTTCAATGTCGCGATTAATAGAAGGCCATGCGATGTAACGTCGAGCCATCTGTTTCATTTTCGCGATACCCCAATGTCCTTCGTGCAACAATGATAAGGCTCGCGAGCGAAGTGACTGCGGAATTACTACGCGCTGAAAACCATCAATATTGAGCATGACTATGTCTTCGTGCAGAGAAAGCGAATGTTTGCGAGTCGAAAACCAAGAAAAATCATCAATGTGCGTCTTTGGATTCCAATTACCATGAGTGACAGATAATTTTACTAGTTTCATAGTTTTGTCTTTCAGCGTCGCGTCGCGAATTTCATCGCGAGTTAACGGTAAGCCATCGAATGCCATATTAATAGCGTGAACGATCTCCGCGTTTTCACGAATTTCCAGTTCGTCAAACTCAGGGTCTGGACCCTTTGGTAGGCGAGATAAACCGTCGGCGTTTCCGTGCTGATTAGTCGGTTTATAGCGAATATCGTATTGGTAAGCCATGAGCGTTAGTGCCCATCGCTGTAAGCGTTGCGCTGTAATCACGGGAATTTTCTTGTCTGGTGAGAAAATAGCTAAAAGCGGTTTGTGGTCCGTTACGAGCGTAAATTTTCTACCATACAAGAATTGACGAAATTTAGTGACTCCGTAAATGATTGACAGAGCTTCCTTCTCTATTTGAGAGTAGGATTTTTGCGAATCTGAAAGTGTTTTCGATGCGTGCGCGATCGGTCTCTCTTCGCCATTGTGGTCGATTGAGAGGACAGCGCCGATTCCGAATTGAGAAGCATCAGTTGACAAAATGAGCTGCTTGTTTACATCATAATGAGCTAACTGCGTAGCGTCGATTACGTCGTTTTTAAGAATGCGAAAAGCTGCGTCACAGGCCGCATTCCAAATAAATTCCGCGTCTTTTTGCAGAAGACGGTACAAGGCAGCGGCTTTATTCGTGAAATTAGGAATAAACGCGCGATAAT
>ATSW01009249.1:0-20629 GCA_000444245.1 Botryllus schlosseri
GCAAGATCAAGTGTTGCTTTAGAAATTTTCGAAGAAGTGCATAAACTGCGAATTTCCCCGTCTGTTCACATCTTTGCTTGATGATTCAACCTCATTCGTGAGACCGGGAGGACCGCAACTAAAGACGCCAAAGCGCTCAACCTATAATGAGATATGTGGGGTGTGAGATGCAGAAAGGGCCTATACCATGTTATCAGCGACAATGCTTACGCTGCTGTGAATGGCCTGTAACGACTCGAAAAATGATCGAAACTGTGGACGGCCGAAATGAGTCGTGGCCTGCAGTCCCGTAAACAAACTCTTGTTAGCCTCCTTCTGGAAGAATCGCTCGCATATATACTGTAAAAGTGTTGTAACATGATTATAAAGTATATGAAATTCCATACCATTTATGTAGGCCTACTCACCAACACTGTTGTCCTCAAGTCAAACTTGTTTTGAAACTGTGTGATGTAGATGTGCGTATCCACCATACTGTTCACATCCGATTCTTCAAGATCTTGAATGATATCTGTCAACCATTCGAAATGTTTCTGCGTTCTTGTAACCCATATGAAATACACCTGGTGGTAGTGAATGGCGTAAACTTGCGAAGCTTGCTTCAGTGTAACGTTTGGTTTCATAGAATTTACCTTCTTGCACGCGATTTTGTCTCTTTTACTTGATTTGCATTTCTGAACAATATCTTTCAAAATTGACGTGAATGGAGTCACACCGATTCCTGCTCCGACCAAAATAGAGACCTCATACTTATACCAATCTTGGTGACCTTCACCAAATGGACCATCCAGGTACAGCTGAATCAAGAAAATGTTTGCATAGAATAATGAGTGTCGCATCGCAAGCGCCAAGGGCCCCCACCTCCATTTATTGCGATCTTACCTACTGCATAATGGCTCAATTTTAATGTTGAATTTCCATCAACAGAACCGCTGGTATATCGCAACAATCGGACATTGTAAAAAATGCGTATGACGGGGTTTCACAATCAGCGCTTACTCGCTATTAGAAAGAGGTTAACCTTGGGGTACTTCGTCTTTTGGTCGATCGCTCGTTGATAAGCCGCTCGCAGGTTGCTAGTCCAGGGCCCGACAGCTCTGATATGCAAAGAAAGGTGTTCCTAAAAAATTGTCGGGTGTTATTCATTTACAATTTGATGTCGCTAAGTTCTTAATGTACCTCATGGGGTGCAGAGGTCAGAGTGAATGGATGGTACTCGTTTGTCCCGAGAGAAAGGCACGCGATACGCACCCACTGACCAGGTCGGTACTCAAAACCAACCGGGCGCTTGAAAACTAGATTTGTAACACCTGCATGTAAAATAGATCCTCATTGACTATGGTCAGGTCAATTTCAGCAGCGGCCTGAAATCCAATTCACCGCAAGTAACATTATATCGCCCACGACCAGTTTAATAATTTTCTTTATGCACATATCGGATAAACGGCACACATGTTGATTTTTTCTTTATGCATTTAACTATTTTGAATAGATCGAATATCTAATGACTGAAATGAGGAATATTCCGCAGCCGATAACAAATGTCCGCAACTCGTTACAAACTTTAAATGCGCGCATTCCATCTATGACGTAATAACGGTATTTAACGAGCGTTGGGTGAGGATGAGGTTAGGATAGTGTTGCGAACGGACAAGTTGCAATACTGTGTTGCCTCAAATTTAGATTGATTGCAGATAGTTTAAAAGATGAGGAATTTCGATACATATGCTCGTTTTCGTCAAGTTGTAATAAATAAAATTTCCTCCGCCCTCGCATAGTTTCCATATTTGATATCAGGTAATGTGCGAGTTATGACAAAACAAATGGTATGTATAGTAGGGGTCTTCGAAAATGACTTTTTTTGTCAAATTGTACTGGCTACTTGATAAAATTGTTAGGTTACCTAATTTAAGCCTACATACCAAATTTGGTTCAATTCCAACCAGTAGCGGCATTGCTACATGAGAAGAAAGTTTCTATTTATTATATAAAAATAAATAACAGAAAATTTGAATATTTTTTGTTGACCCCATAAAAGTGTTAGGTTGTCTATAGAAACGATGTTCACCAAATTCGGTTCAATTCCAACCAGTAGAAGTGGAGTTATTGCCGTCGAAAAATTTGGATTATGAATAAAATAGTATTTACGGTGAGCATTCTTTAATTATTTGTTAGTGGTGCCCACCGTAGATACTATTTTATTCAAATCCAAATTTCTCGACGGCAACAACTCCGCTTCCACTGGTTGGAATTGAACCAAATTTGGTGAACATCGTTTCTATAGACAGCCTAACACTTTCATGGGGTGAACAGAAAATTTTCAACTTTTTGTTATTTATTTTTAAACTTCTTCTCTTGTAGCAATGCGACTACTGGTTGGAATTGAACCAAATTTGGAGTGTAGGCTTAAATTAGGTAACCTAACAATTTTATCAAGTAGTCAGTACGATTTGAGAAAAAAAGTCATATTTGAAGACCCCTAACGTATAGTCGTTTCGTATGAAACCGCTAGTTTACCATACTGTTGTGTCCCATTTTACGTTGTAAAGATTCAAATAACGATCAAACCTGACGGCAATGGATCCGCTTTGACTACCGAAGTAGTTATCTTTGACCGACTCAACGTTACCAGCTGATCAATTGTGAAGATGAATGCGGGGACCACCAAATAGAAATGAAACAGAGGATATTGTATAAGGCCGACCGATCCATGGAGAATGATTAGAATCATCAGAACAACTGGTTTAGAATGTATGGATAAATTAGAGATTTTCATTCTTCCCAGGAGCTACATGACGACGTACTGAACATATGATGGGTGATCCAGAAGACACGGAAACAAAATTTTCTCGAGTACTGAGTCGCGAAAATGTATATGATTGATAACACGGCGACCAAAAGAATCCCGGTGACTCCAGTTATAGTTTGGTAAATCCACCACACAAAAGACTTCGGAAGGTCGGACCTGCAAAATAAAATGCATTTGATGCCCATAAGACAGGGACGGGCAACACACGGCCCGCGGGCCGGATCCGTCCCGCGACGTGATTTTGAGTGGCCCGCAGACTGTTTTCGGTCTGCCGAAAGTATCCACTATTTGCTTACTATAATGTCAAATTCTAGTGACTGTTTAGGTTATTCTTTCGGACACAAATAATAGTGATTGTAGTTATTCTTCAGTTATTTGTCTTCTTTGTGCCCGACATGCAGCGAGAGAACAAAACTGTGATCGACCACAGATGTGCCATTGACTTCAATAGCTATTGAAGTATATTACGTTAATATATTCACTGAATACTGTTTTGTTTTGGTATCCATGCATCAAACTTAAAGTTTAGATTAAATGCGAATAATCCTTGTGTAGGTGGATAAATACGCGTTTAATGTATCGATTCAGGAATCCGGCCCGCCAAGTACTTNATTTTTCCCATATCCGACCCNCCGACTGGAGAAGTTGCCTGCCCCTGCCATGTAAGNTGTTTGACAAGATATCCTATAGGATGTGGGTTTNCATTTAGACATAAATAAANNNAGATTTTTCTAGANTTGTATCGNGTCTTAGATTTTGTTGCGAAGCNGGATGTTAATGTTAAANATAAATTTCGACTCAGCCTCTNAAATTCCAGGTCGCACTTNACACATGCACTCGGGATGGTTNTAACATTCAATTCACATTCNACCTTTCGTGGTCGGTACGCGAACNTCGATATTTGGTATGTTCGTGTTGGCATATCAACATTACAAGAATTTTACCCTAATCTTNACATTAGTGATCAAAACTCACTGAGTTGCNACTTCATATCANTATCNGTGTCGGTGACAGCGAGAAANAAGGAGCAAGAATGATGAGATAATCTAGCATAGTCGAAAAATATTCATTCTCGAGGATTNTGCTTGAAACATCANACTATTNCGGTTGCTAATAATTAATCACTATCGNAATNGTGTGATGTTTCCTNTTGCGGGGCAAGCATTTGGACATGAAAATGTATACTCGACCCAACTCCAGCTTACACATAGCTTCTTTCTTACCCGTCATCAACGAGAATCGTCGGGAACACGCAAGCTATTATTGGAAGCGGATGAACGCTGAGATGGTAAAAGTTCGAAAGATGACCNAAAACGTGAAGAACTGCACAAGGAAGAGTTACCATGTTTTCCAAATAAGTGAGCATGTACAAACGCGCCACTTACCCGTTTCCACAATCGCTACATAAGCTATCTGCTTGTGAAAAGCCACAGCNGCGTCAAAGGGTATGAAGTTGTTCAAGAAGGTTTCGCGGCAGAACGTGATGAGATTTCGGCACATCGTTAGCAGTATGAACGAATAATGGAATGATATCGCAGCAGCGGCAGACCGGCTGATGATAAGACCCCACTCCGTGACTTGCCTGATTCCTTTGTGTTCGCTTTTCAATGCATAATCTGCACCGGCAGATTAATGAAAATNATCAACACTCCATGCANCCGTTCATGTACATCAGACAACCGATGAAAACTCACGGGTAGCTCGTTCTACCATCACGGCGATGGTGACGGAGTAAAACACGACGACACACAAAATATGTCGACGATAGTTTTCCACGTAGCGCTTGATNAGCTGCATGTATCTCTTCCAACCTTTCAGTTCCTTGGTACGCGCGGCAGTTGAATTTATTACAGATCTAGAGNGCACACAGCTTAACANTGACGCGCTCCAGCGATATATCTTACGTTTCAGAAACTTATTTAGGATACGNTGGAACAGAGAAATCGCAAAGNATGGTCATTACTCGGCTATGATNATTTCCATGNTAATAAGCCAGTACGGGCCTATACGGCTATANTAACACGGATAACTGCAANTATCATATAGGCCTGCTGCACTATCTCTAACAGTGTAGGCCTAGTGCAATATTTCAACAATAACCGAATTAGTAACATTACCAAAGTAATTTAGACCAGTAAAATTGACGTTTTAGTGAGTGCCCCAGTCCATCANAAATTCATGCATATACTTAGATATATATACATATATACTTGAAATTATANGCTTGGAAATATCGCCNCGCCAAGTCAATAGGTAGGNCATTCTGATGTGGTATGTCTCCCAGATTACACCATGCATGNAATNTTTCGGAACTGCGGTTAAGTATATAGAAAGTAGGGACTAGTGNCGGAATGTACGATACTGCTTTTTACCCAGCTAAATTCGGTGGGCACTTNGATCGAATAATTTCGATATCATCGGAGATCAAATTCAANANCCAGTATTGAGAAAATGTANAAGAGTCGCTTCGTCACGTCGCATAAGNTTTATAAATTATATTTCACCGTTGCTTCAGATTTTTCGATTCCGGTGNTTCCTCTTCTAATCCCGTCTTAATTCGTCTATATGCGGAATGATACACGGTTGTTATTGCACGACATTCACAGCAAACTGTAGTTTCCGAAATGAAAATGTGTAAATTACCGCTTTATGGACGAGCCTGATTGGTATGAGAGAGCATTTCGCCTCGCGCGTGCCGGAAGATCCAGACCTTGAATAGAACAAGATGTTGAAGTTCGAAGAAGAGTGAATCATATANCNGTCNCTTNTAGTCACGGGNGTAGCTGAAATATACAGCATTCAAGTGACTTCGCGTTTTCATTANGATGTCATCACGAATAAATTCCACAATTTTAGAGAAACAGCATTGCCCTTNTGATATTAGGCCAATTTTAATTNCATCTGTTATATATACATTACATATGCATTGTGCATGTACCCCATACATATAGCCGTTGACAAAGTCTTGTTAAGACTTATGTAACGAAATGACGTATAGTAAACATTATGACGTAACCAGCATTCGCGACCCACGCCTATAATGGTGTCTGTGTCAGTCATNCAAGNGAAAAATAAGAATATATCTGTTCTTTTGTTCGTTTGATAAACATAAAGGTGAGGATATTTTGGCGGCTACCTAAATTCCTTCCAGTACCTGGCAATTCCAGATTGGCGGAGGCTAGGGCGTCTCTGTTTCCGCGTAGTAGCACTTCCGTGAATTTCTCCAAAGTCAAACTGCTGTTTTCCTCGTCGGCATCGGAGTTACGGAATATGACGTCGATGGCCTTTTCAACTTCGGTACCNGATATTTTGTAAGACGCCACTTCGAAAAATGACCTGACAGANACCGTCGCATTGGATTCGCCATTATTGCTGCTGTATTACCCGCACTGTACTCATTAGTACTNAGCCATGCAGTTGAATTTNGTCGGGATATGGTGCGATTACAAATGTAACGGAATACCCTTTCNAACAAATACCCATTGGTTNGAAATTCGATATTAGNGCGCAACACGTTATTANTCCCTCCGTTGGTGTTTCAGTTTATTACAATATAGAAGTTTGGCGTTGAAACGAATCGACTAATTTCAGAATTTGTCCTACTGAGAATNTGTTGTTGCATCAATATTTCACAAAGTATGCTACATTTNCATNGTCCAAAGCGACGATNAGGGAGTATGTATGNACCAAGTANACAATAATAAATACGACGNAACAGATGGTTATATTTTAGAAAGCGCGCATCTAATCAGAAGTTCGTCTCGTAGCCTACGACAACACAATGCATTCTGACGTAGCAGTGAGTTGCACGCATTGCGGCAATTGTTTGTTGATTATGACNGGATTTTGGGGTGAATTGCTTTGCAGCGTTTCNCGATTAACGTTCAAGCCATCGAGTAACGATTATGCGCAGGAACGAATTCNNATTCCGAGGCATACGCAAAAACACACACTTTCCAATTTCGCGCTTCGATTACAGGCTATACCGAAAATAGCTCACGAATTATTGCAAATGCGGCTTGTTGGGCTTACTTACTTTATCATCAGTTTCCCTTCCTCCCGAGTCACCCTTCCCGTACCGTCTACATCATACATGTCGAAAAGCATCTTCGCTTTCGCCTCAGGAGAACCTGAAGCGCACAATATATTTACACCATTGCTCATCACCAAATATTCATCTATTCAAAATATCTACCATTCATTAGCAGCACCATGAGATCAGCGAACTCCCGCATGGTCAGGTAGCCGCTATTGTCTGTGTCCGCGAGCTCAAACATTCTCTTGACGAAAATCGAATCAGCCTTCATTCCTAGAATGTCCGCAAATTCGGCTTCCGTCAGCTCGCAGTCTATGATGTGGTCTCTGGACCGCTTTTTGCCGCCGATGGACGGGATGAGGGACTTGCGTCTCNCTGNCGTAGGTTCGATATTGAGTACCTGAATGTATCANGCGAGATATNGTGACATGGCGAAACGNGNTATTTACCNGCCTCACCTCGGCAAATATTCTTCTGAACGATGCTTCTAAAAGTTGCTGACGAATTTCGTGAGTGACCGTTTCGGACAGTAAAGTGGCTTCAGTCATTGCAAATACTGTTATGTCGATATTCCTTGCGCTTAGATAGTTTTCGAATAACATTTTCGCCTGATCTCTGTTTAGGTATGTTAGAAATAATGATTTTGTGATATGATTTAATTCACGCAGTTGTGATACACGAATGCAGCATATGTAAAATCAAGNATGTGTATAAGANACTGCCATTATCANATATGACATTTCNCGATAGGTTTCACTTCGTGGATTGTGGAATAGAAATTTTTAACTTCATACCGATTTAATAGCATTTGCATTTCTNGAATCTCCATGATATTCAGTACGGCAATCATCATGATTATACAGGACTACGTATATATTTAGACTCATCCGTATTGTGTGGTAATCCNTCGTGCGGTGTGAGAATTATTATCATTAACATCAAGACAAGTTTTTCGACTTGATTAAGCCGCTACTTATCAAATGGAGTTTTGTTGTTATGGTTAATGACNCGCACTGATAAATATCATGNATATTGCGTTACCTCTCTTCCTGCGCGTTGAACCGTAGAACAACATCGTACTCTTTCGGAACCCTTAAAACCATCATATTCCTTCTCTTGTTGTCATTGTAAAGCAGGTAAACTCTCTACATTGAAAACATGTCAAATAGCGATTTTGTCCTTGCGATTAGAGCTAAATATAATCTTATCAATTACGTTGAATTTCCTCAAGTTCACAGTTCTTAGGATTCGTCCACTTATGTTCAATATTTTCAATTGATCGTTTTCCATTAGAATAACCACAGGTCGGCTTTTGTTCTTTCCGATGATTTCAAATCCTAAGGNAGTTCATTATTAGTCGAACCGCAGCGTTTGAAGATGCAAGCGAACGTGAACCTGCGAAACTCGTTTCATCCAAATCCTCTTCCGAACTGGTGCTGAACATGCGAATCGATTGCTTTCGAATTTTCTTTCCTAGTTTCTTCTTTTCCGTCAACTGTTTTTTAAGGTTATGTCGAGCCTTCGCCAACATCGCAATGTGAGAAACTGAGGATAAACAAAATGACTTTCAACATTTCCCACAGATAAAATGTATTGTATGGTTTTAACCTCGGGTGGGAAGGAGTGGTAATCGGAATGTTTTGGACCATCTCTTTAGCTCAATATGCTAAGGTTTGTGATATGAGATGATTTTTTTCGCAGATTCATTTCTCGGGGATGTGAACCTGTATACATACAATGATCATAGCATCCGAATCATAGTTATTCCTACTACGATATCATACCTAATACACTATAGTATATTGTAATTATGGCTTCACCTATCTAGAATTCTAGATGATAAAAACTTTTTTTATAATCTAACACATTGTGACGTCATCGGGACTTTGGAATCATTGGAGAGTGAATTTATTTCAATTTAGCAATATAGTGCCCACGAAATCTACACTACGGCTAGTGCAGTGGTTTTCAGACTGGTGGGGGGCGTCAAAGCATCTAAAGGGGGCGCGAAGCAGCGATCAACTGAAAAAAAAATCGCGTTCCGCACGATTTACCTCTAATTCATAGCTATTGCTGTGTGTATAGCCCGAATTTTCATATTTGAGAACTCTCTCATCAACAGTCATAACCTCCCACGTCATCAAATTATCCGTTGGGTTTGCCAGTATTCTAGTTGCATTTTGTGATATGACGATATAGGGAGCGCGAAACTTTTCACTATCATTACGGGGGCCTTGTCCAAAAAAAGTTGGAGAACCACTGGGCTAGTGGAACATTATCATCAGTCAGCCAGCCAGTCCTTGACAACAAGTTGCTAAATATACTTACATATCGGGAATAGTATGAGCAACACGATTGTACCGACAAACTTCTGCCAATAACCATCAAACAGATTTTTTCCGCGATTCGGGGTGCAAGGCGAAGTAAAATTCTCAGAGTTTACTAGCACAGAAGGACACGGGCTACCTGTAAATTAGAGTTTTATAGCTATAGTTGCGGTAAGCTACATTATCGATTTTCCGTTTTGGTTACCTTCAGTGATGAAAACATTTTGCTGAAGAAGATTTCCTTGCAATGCCGTCGTAGCTAACAATATATCTCGGAATGTCGTGTTTTGGATCTGTGCGATCTGAGCTTCTGTAAAGAATCTGACGGACAGACAGTAGGCTATTATGAGTATGTGCAACGTCGCCTATACAATGTATTACATTTACGACAGGGGTGTCAAACATACGGCCCGCCAAACGATTTCATTCGGCCCGCGAAGCAATTCTGAGTAGATTGAAAAATGCTTCTATTTTATCCAGCACATTTGTAACAAATGTTGAGATTTTTTAAGGGAATTACATCGATTGAATGATGCCTGGAGACAGCAAATGTCGAGCATGTTCATAAGCCACATTAGAACCCCGTGACTGCGGTGTTGCCATTTCAGTCCAGTTGCTATTGGTAACAAGCCTGTGAAATTGAGAGCCAATTCCCAGAAAGTCAAAAAGCGCATACCCAGTTCATATAGTTTTATGGAAAAATTCACCAAAAACAAGTTTTTAACTGAAGCGAAAGCGGCAATGGGGAACCGTTATATGCAGGTTACGTGGTAAATATATTAGTTACACAAAAAATATATTTCAAATATCTGCGATCGCACTGCTGTATTACTTCTGACTCGAAAGGTGTATGGTCTCCAGAGCAACCCGAATTGCGGATTTAATAATAATGATGACGTATTCAAACGTTCGCGGATACAGTATTAAATCTCTTGTATTCCTCACAGCGTATACGTATAGGGCCGACGCCAGATTACGACTAAAAGGGGAGCATAGAAATATGCCAACTTGCATCGTCGCTAGCCCTACTGTTTTACTGGTTCATAACTGTACTCGACCGGCCAATCATCGCATTTTGTCAATTCCATTGTTCGCGAATAAAGGTAATTCTAGAATAGAACTCTTGTAATCCGTTATACGATATATTGTAATATAACATCATGTATATATGTTCTATAATAAAGTAAAAACCAAGGGCATGAGGTAACATGTTGGAATCAGTTGTGGGTCCGGCCCGCGAGCGATTCGAAGTTTTTAATCCGGCCTGCGACCAAATTTGAGTTTGACACCGCTGATTTAGGAGGTCCACTAGCGTCCAGGGATGGTGTAACATTAGTCCTTGCACAATGCGCATTGCACATCGCATATTGGTAAAACACATTGCCTGTTCGTATCTCATATAGATTAAGGTAGGAATCCAGGTATATCTTAGTCTAATTATATTATAGATATAGAAGCTGTAGCATATAGAAGCGTTGATATGGCTGACTGTACAGTAGGGCTCTTCAAAAATCACTTTTTTTCTCAAATCGTACTGGCTACTTGATAAAATTGTTAGGTTACCTAATTTAAGCCTACACACAAAATTTGGTTCAATTCCAGCCAGTAACCGCTTTGCTACAGGTGAAGAAAGTTTCTATTTATTATATAAAAATAAATAATAAAAAATTTGAAAATTTTCTGTTCACCCCATGAAAGTGTTAGGCTGTCTATGGAAACGATGCTCACCAAATTTGGTTCAATTCCAACCAACGGAGGCGGAGTTATTGCCGTCGAAAAATTTGGATTTGCATAAAATGGTATTTACGGTGAGCACAACTATAATAAATAAACAAAGAATCGGTCACCGTAAATACTTGAGAAAAAAAGTCATTTTTGAAGATCCCTACTGTACAGTGTACACTGTACACTATACAGGTAGTAGTATATGTGCAGACCGGTATGTAGCATACAGGTAAGTTTGGATATGTTTAGGAGGTATGTTCATCATCATCATCATTGGTTTATTAGCAATTTTATCAGTTCAATACACCACAAAAAATGCGATACAATGAAAAGAAAGGAAGATGTCGAAGCGACTAGAAGTTGTCTGTGGAATCGGACACCCACCTTGGCCTAGGCGATGTAAAGAGGAGGCATGCACACTGAATGAAAGTAAAGAAGATAGTATAGAAAAAGGAAGCGACAAGAAATAGGGCGGCATGTCATGGGAAGCGAGATCGATAGGTCAGTCGTGGTCCGGTAATCTTGAGGATGGACTGTATAGGATAGACTATCATATCAATGTATACTGTACAGTTGTACCTATTCTACACTACAGTCAGCTATGATTAGTAGTTTGTTAAGTTCGTTTCAGGGAAGATTATTAAAACCGCCTTATCGACTCACCCATCCTTCGTGTTTTCGAACCAAAATCGATCGCTATCCCTCAGTCTTACGAACTGATCTAGTATAATCTGTGAAAACAATTCGCCGACACCGCCCAACGCACCCGATTCCAACAAGCCTCCAACGTAAATTTCTAACCGATCCGTGTCGTTTNCATAAGCATCAGAAATACGATCCAGGACCTGNAATTGANATTATCATCGATGTTCNNTGTTCNGCCNNAACTCTCCTTCGTAAGNTTNCTTGGTNATCTCGCATANAAACANTGTTGGTCCAACANGTTTTAAGGCTTACCGATTCTGGAATACNAGTAAACTCNGCNAATGATGCAATTTCATCCANATCATGGGCCTTCCGGGCNCGATTGTAACTTGCNAGTCCNGCGTCTCTTCCTNTTTCGATGGTCACAGCGAGNAGATCCATCCTCGGTCTCTTCACCGGGCCATACANAAAATCTAACCGACGANACCGAATNCAANATNTATCNNTACATATCAANTTNGGTCANNTCAAGCATTNNAAGTNGACTTGTTGACACAAATAAATGACCANGATNAAGCTAATAAATGTAAATTAGATCTAACATTCAACGTACTTCTGAGATCGTCGCTGATNGAATAGTCGNCATTGTTCGTAGTTTGTGANACGAGGCCAAGNACGATNTCATCAATTCCCCGAGACACNAGAGTTTCCTANNATCGTATAAATGGNCNCAGTCACACAACATGAATATNTNTAGCTNGATGNTGTCGTAAGAACCTGCAATTGCCANTACGTNTTGCACAGNCGTAATGCAGGCTCGCCAGCTGAAGCCATGAATTCGNTTGGTAGAGGGTNAACGCTNCTGCAGTCTGGTCGTCTGAGCACAACTCCNGCGGGAATCATGCTATGACCAAATCTCATAGCCGCAGCAGAAAACTCGACGCTCACGGATGGGTCGAGCAAAGAATTGTANCCTGTCATATGAATAGATAAATCTCTCATACNNTCTGAACTGGGGTTTATTGGTCGGAGCACACCTGTGTATTCGGGTATCGTANCATTTCCAAGTAAAGCCGGAAGCACATCGTACAAGGCTATTTTTTGGTATNCAGCAACAACCCATTTTCGAACATTTTCGAATACCTGTGNAATATATAGATANAAAGTATATTCACTTTATAAAATTATCGGTAAAGCCTTGACTGGGAGTCGAATGGCATCGCGTACATCGTTTATATTCATGACGAGNTATGATGGTGATGGTGTCTAGGTTTAGATTGAGAAAACGTAACTAAGAGGCCTGACCGGGTTTGGTTTTTGCGATTGCTTACGGGGATTTCCCAATCACGAAAAATGAATGGAATATCGAGTGACAGCTCCAGCTCNAGTCTAATAAACTGGCTTTGATTCGCTATAACCTCTACGGATAATTTCCCCAACGCTGCGGAGTCATTACGTACTTTTTGATCTGACCAGCTTGGGTTTTCTTCGGAAAATCTCCGAGCGAGGAAATTGTGATAACGAAACCATACGATTTGAATTGACATCAAAAACACGTTTTCGTTTCCTCTTGCATTCCCGAAACCTATCGAAAGTAAGTATATAATATCTACAATAATATATATTAGAAAGTAGTAAACGCTGTCTTTACTTACTCAGAAGTTCCTCGGGATCTCTCGTAGCCAATCTGCTGCTCGATTCTGTATCGATGGTTGGGTTGATCAAAGGCAGGCCATTCGTATTGAATCGAGGGAATTCGGTCAAATTGCTCTGAGTGTGTAGGCGCCCTCCCCGAAACTCCCGGATATGCTCAGACCAGGACTTACTGGGTCCGTAAATAACACTTGCGTCGAGCCAGGCAGTCACTTCGTTCACCTTCGTTAGCGAAAATAAAACAGTCATGGATTAAAGATTTTTGGGCGTGTCAGCTTAACATCGTCAACCCAAGTCCTAACCAGATTCCTTGGCGAGTTTGGAGAAGAACCAGTTTTTCTGTCGAACTTCGATCTATAAACGGGCATAATTCTGTCATATACTGATCCCGAGTCAGGTACTCGAATGTTGAGGTACTCTGCAGGACACGCGACTCTTCTTGAATCGACAATATCATCCACTATTAGTTGAGCTAGGATTAAAATAGAATTGTTGAACGACACTGGAAATCCGTAAGTAAGAATGCCGACTTACCGTAAAAGGGTAGCAGTACCGATTGGCCAATGGTAGACAATTCATTCTGTGTTATGCGCTCCAGTGCATCGCTCAAAATTCGGGAAGACGGAAACCCTGATTCAGACGTATATGCTCTGTATACCGAATCTGCATAACTGGCGGGCACATTCCTAAGCATGGTACTTCCTGTTGCGGGAAAATCGAATCGATGAATAGATTTCATATATATAGGGCGAACGTAGTTATATTAACCAGCTGGGGTGCACTTACCTGGAGCGCCCCAGCGAGGATGGGAAGGATTGTTGTACCATCCATCAAACCTTGCAAAATGATTCACAGCTTGTGAAGGGCGACCTAAATTCAATGTTAAATATACAACTCTATCAATAAGTTATAGCCCACATGTCTCCCCGGTCTCACCTAATGCTGCTAATATCANGAACAACGCTCTGACCTTCAGCTCCATATCACCACCGAGATTTGCAAAGGAGCTCTATAACGTAAGATTTGTCATCCATATGTACCAGCAGTCTTATACATTTACCATGAAGTGCTAATATAGTTCGATACCTTTGACTCAACCTCAACAATCAGTCACTTGATATGATAGTTTAAAGAATCATCTAATGCGCTATACTAATTTGATGATCGCATTATTATCAATTCGCTTATAGGCCCAATTGTAGAGGGAGCTGAGATCTGATATTCCCTAATAATACATTCATATCTTGGTAATTTCAGCTTATACCTCAAGGCTCCTGTGATCTCTCTCGTCACACACCCTGCATTAAAGAATGGCGGTAAATATAAGAAGTGTCCTGGTGTTCTAATGTTCGTGCCTTTTTACGCGCTCCNCTCTNGGCANTTTGTCAGTGCAATATTCAAAGTGTTGTACAAACAATGGGAGACCATTAACGCTATATTTCATNTTTTCCTGCGATACCGANTATATGTCTCGCTAAATACATCACAGAAGTTTGTNNATTATGGTGTGGCGTTCAAAAGCACCTCGACGTTTTGGAGAATTAGTACGTGCCGAGCTATTGAGATGTGTATCATGATAATTTCNCGGGTGTTCGTCTGAATTTCGTGGCTTGATAGTCTGCATTTNTCTTGTCTAGGCCNAAACTTCAATGTANGAGTAGGTTGAGGATGGGTGTCCAGTTGATAGAATTCNTGAANTTGTTGCGANACTCTCCTATTTTCCCGTTGCATCAAGCTATTGTGATGTTGCGAAACTTTTATCATTTTTNATATCAGATGAATGAAATTGAAGAATTTCTAAATNATATTAAAACCCACNCGCATATTANTGGCGAACGNTCCTAATGGTAAATCCATGNCTAATCCANCAGTAAATAATGATTCAACAAACCCATGTGTGCAATGTATAATGCGCCCAATTGCTACTNGTCAGTCGTATATANTTANTGAATAAGTCACCATAGGTACGGTTAATCAATGTAGCTAGGGTACATGAAGTNGCAAATGCTGCTGCTGCAAGTTTTATATATATTTTATCATGACCGANTCATAGAGTCATATACAAATTCTTTTCNGCNTAANGTTTGTGAGAATGAAAATATATTGNATTTTCAGGCAAATGTAAGACATTACGGAAGCTTTTTAGGCAATATGACACTTACAGA
The DNA here is from genome assembly GCA_000444245.1 of Botryllus schlosseri. Taxonomy (NCBI): domain Eukaryota; kingdom Metazoa; phylum Chordata; class Ascidiacea; order Stolidobranchia; family Styelidae; genus Botryllus; species Botryllus schlosseri. The sequence goes on from ATSW01009249.1 coordinate 15,361, forward strand.
CGGNTGGCCGCCATTTTACTATGAGCGGAAACTTGGAGCTGATATAAACGTTGGTCAGTTGTACGTTGCTTTTGTTGCCACTGCTCTGGTATTTGCATTTGTTTTGGTCCTACCGGGATTCCGGGGGCTTGAGGTAGGTGGAAACCTTTAAATTAAGTAATTGTAGGGAGGNCAAATCTGATTGACCNTCNCANGCTTTTNTTTTCAGAGGACTTTTTTTCTCGTGCGTTGGTCGCTGTCACTTTTGGTCGGAATTCTCATTGTNGGTAAGTACACTTAAACAAATTAAACATAAACTGCGGAAAAAATAGTTCGTGTAAATTGTAAAAGGACGTTCCGTTCNGGCTTCTTTTACNGTTAATCGNGGTTTGAACAAATTANTTATTGCAATTGGNTCAGATATGATTATCANTTGATACAAACTTCCGAATACAGCCAGTGAAAGACANAATTGATTTATTTCNTAATACATACATTTTTGCAAGACGANCACAATAATTAATTATTATGTTNCCAGTAGTGTNAAATGTAATAATCTTTGTTGCGCAGCATGTGGCCTCGGCGTTTCATGGCAAGTTGCTAACTCAACGGCGGATTTCCGTTACAAAGTTACCGATGAGAGTCTGACGTCCTTTGATCTGGGATTAAAAATTGGTTTGGTCCAATTCAACGTGACACTACGAGGTATAAACACGGTGATGATGACAGCATTGACACTCTTAGCTGATAACTATCATCTTTGTGCACCGTTACAGGGGGCTCTCAGGATAATCTAAATCTGAATGAACAGTTCTTTTTCGCCAACACCGATGAAATGATAGAGAAGGCTCTATTACGTGGGATGCCATTCCCCATTCTAAACATCGCTGAACACTTCTCGAGCACCAGATTCCATTCGCTGTGGCCGTGGGGAAGAGCGTATTGGCTTGCTGGACATTATTGCTCGTATTTATTATGGTGAGAAGTTGATAGGGTTCAAAGGAACCCCATATAATGCTCCATGCTTCTTGTCAATATATAGGACTGCTCTTGCCTGTTGGGTGATGACAAATGTTACGTTTCAAATGACACCAATATACGGCAGTATATTCATGGCCTTGACAGGGGTTTTGATGCTGTTTGCAAATATATCGTTCTCAACGGTGAACTCCACAGGGAAGTTCAAAATTATTGTCGGACATAATGAACCCCCGAGGGTTCTTACTGTACTGTACGGATGGTGCTTCTGGATGTGTCTCTGCGTTGGTAAGTTATATTTTGTCCGATATGTACAATTGNACATTTTACATNTACAATNTACATTGTACAGTACAAGCACGTTATACGGATATGCGGTACTCCTCGCAATGATCTCAATTGATTAGTTACAGTGGATATCGTCTTATTCTGCGAAATAAATTGCCGAACCGTNGTGACTGAGCAAACCATCGGTATACGACTACGACCGGGAAGCGAAGACCCCTATGTGCATTATGAAATTCGCGTCGTGGAGCACAAGGCATCAGAAGGCGATAAGCACCACATGTGTTATGACCAATAATACATAAATACATGATACATACATGAGACACGTCCAGCTTGTTGGTCACGGATTACACTTCGCCCTACACTACATATTACTAGAATGGTTTCATTACTGATGCTGTGCTCAATTGAATAATAGGCATTCTGTGCGTTCTACTCGGTACGTTGGCGTACATTGTGGAAAACAAGAAGAAATCATATTTATCGAAGTTCTTTCTAATGCAATACGATGAAGAAGCGATGGAGCTCCCAGGTAATCAAATCTCTCCTGTTGTTGTTGTTGTTGTTGTTGTTGTTGTTGTTGGGTTTGTTATTTACTTAACAAAGGAATATTTAACTGGCAATTATATGCACTTTGTATGCCGCGAAAAGTAGTCGTACGAAATAGTGACCAAACACCAGAAAAGAGTAGCAATTTCTCTTCTAATTGTTCACTCTGGATATTCGTGACTGCTCTGTGCGTACATGTGGCTCTGTCATGTACCGATATCTGGTTGAACGGACATACATGATCGTGCCAGAAAGTGTCATTACCAGCTTAATAATAATAATAATATAATAATAATTTATAGAGCGCCGAATATAACAATATATCGTTACTACACTAGGGTGCTGTACATAAAAGGCAATAAAATATAAAAGTAAACGATATGTATAAAGACGAAGTGCATAGTTGTAGGGCGGAATGAACATTACTCTAGTTCGAACGCTCGTGTGAATAAAACGGTCTTGATTTTGCGTTTGAAAACATATAGCTTATCGACAATTATTCTTCAATCTGCGATACGGTAGGCTAACGACTAATCTCTCACTTTGTCGCGAGTAGGGCTGGGCAAAATCGAATGCTTCGAGTCTAGTCGAGAATTCGAGTATCACTCATTATGACGTAATAACAGTATGTAAGATGTCCATTGTCCATGATCAAATTTTGTACTTTCTACTATGCGTCCACAAAGAATATAATACCTGTTCTCCATCACATCGAAGTTACTTCGGTATATTTTCGACCATACCGATTTCATTGCGCTTTGTGACATGTTATGGGTTGATCATGACTTCAGAAATACGTTATTTACAGTAACGCTAGTAGCTAGTAGGAATGATGTGAACCTCTGCAAGGTTCAGGTTCGTGTGAACCTTTTTGAAAGGTTCTGCGCGAACGCGAACCTCATGACATCACGTGACGTCATATTTGCTAATTCGAACCCTATATTTCAATGAAGTGATAGCCTATATTAATTTACATGTACATTGTACAGTAGTACACGATGCCTACCAACGACTCGGGCCCCCACATAATGCTACAATGCTGAAGTAGGCCAACATATTGACGTTTTAAACGTCGCCAAATGTATCAACTGGGGCAATCAAACGCTATAATAATCCCATGAAATCAATATCTTCCGTCGCTTTGCCAACAATTTCGACGAGGACTTGCACGGGGATATAAGCAGTGGTGGCCCTACGAGCGGGGGGTCCCGGGCGAGACTTACCGGAGGGGCCCCCTATAAGTACCTAAACGTAACTTCTGGGGGGTTATATGGGCCCCCTATAAGTACCTAACCCCCCAGACCCCCCTTTCCCAACTCTTATTATTATCAATCTTTCACCACGTTAAGGTTTGGCCAGATGATGGATTCGGCCATATCTGTTATTGCATGTGTGCAAGGATAGACTACATCAAAACTAAATTATTCTACCGCATGCAGATTGCAGAGGCGTGATGATTATCGGGATACGGAACTTTTCTAACAAATGCCGAGATTTGATGATGATTGACATATTTGTACAGAATCATATTCTTGCTTGGTACACGGATTTCGATATTTATTCGCTATTATCCTTGAAAAAAGCGCATAAACCAAAGAGGGGGGCCCACCTCGCCCACCCCAAAAGCCACCACTGGATATAAGCCAACGCATTAACGGTCTAGGCCAGACCGGACAATGTATTCGGCGTCTGAGTATTGCTACGTTGATATTGAGCAGAAGGTAAAACGGGTTTCTATACTTGCTACCGATATTACCACATTAACAAGGTATACAGCAGTAGCCAACAACCCAATTGCACGGATCTGGTTTTTATGATACAATACACGTACGAAGTCAAGATTGAGTTCGTACGTCTGCTAGATTTTTTACATAAGACAACGATATCAATTTCAATGAATGGCCTAATAAGCATCATTCGCTAATTACAATAATGTAGTGTATTTCGCTCTTGATGTTGTGTGATTAAGGGTCAAGCTCACAGCAGAGAGTCACTAAATATTCACAAACGGAAAGCTGGATATTTCGAACAAACTTTTGTAACAAACCAAGTAAAATTTTTGAGATTGTCAAGGTGCATGCAAGTTTAGTGTAGATTTTTTACGGTGTCAGCGTCATACATAGAGTGGCCCGCAGTTGCAATGCAATAAATTTCAACCAAAGATGTTATAACGGAGTGAAAGTTGTAATATATGAACAAGGTTCACAGTGCAGAACCTACCAAGGTTCGTTTGTGAACGTGAACCTCTCAATTTCTGAGGTTCACACACAGAACGCGAACGTGAACCTCAAGTTCACACCATCCCTAAATTATGTATAGGCTTGAAAATAATTAAGCATCCCTGTGAAAAAAAAATGGTATTGATAAGGAGGTAACGAAATCGATAACAAGATGTGAATCCGACCCACGACACAAATTGAGTTTGACATGACTATGCTAAAATATATCCATCCACGCTTTGAGATGTGGTACCTATATATGTTACGATGTGATCGCATTTTACGCGATTAATTTTGTACAAATAAACGCATCATTTGTTCCAGTGATGTTGATATCCCTCCTTCGTGCAAGTTCCCAGACCACAGACCAGCAGAACACGCTTACTACTGGTTGGAATTCACGTTGATGTTCCTCGTGCCAATCGCAGTAAGTAATAGTAATCATTGAGCATGAGCAGTGAGCACTGAGCGGTCATTAACGAAATATATACTACTGCTTTTGAGAGTACTCTGGAATGGTTTGTCTACTGGCATTAGTTACTCAGGGAGGTATGTTTTTAGGCTACTTCAACTCCTACTTCTACATATTTAGGCAAACTAGTTGATTTTACACTTCGCATTTTGTAAGCAAAACGTATTTTGGATATGATTGGACATAACTCGTTTCGCTTTACACTGGGTATTTGGTCAAGTGTAGCTTTTTAGATATGTTTCCATCGCTGTTATGAGTGAAATTGCCATCAATTGTGCGGCATATAGCCAGTAGCCACTGTGTCACGGTAACTGATTATAATTTCGAAACTTGTGCCAATTTGTTTCTCGAGTCATTTTGCGTTAGTCGCGAAGTTACAACTTGGAATCCGAAAGTAACCGCATCTCCGGGCAGCTTTATTTTCAGCTTCCGTTTAAAAGTACTGCTGATTTGTCCTGGGAGTTGCTACTTCTATACTTGTAAGGTAATAGAAATTTACGCATTGCTGTACTACTCCTGCTTGATTGCCGGCGCTGACTTTGATGCAAACGTATCCAAAACCTATTTCTTTATTGCAAAATGGGAGATGTAATAAGTAAGTACACTCTTAGTGAAGCGAGTGTCATTTCCACCCTTGTACCACCACTTATATACTGGTGTGAATACACATTATACACCCATGACCAGAGGTGGTCAGTAACGAAGTAGGCCTACTTCTACTTTTTTAAAGTACTCAAGTAGTTTTCCTCTACTTCTGGTACTTACTCAAGTAGATCTGATTTTC
>ATSW01009250.1:0-10185 GCA_000444245.1 Botryllus schlosseri
GGTTAAATAAAGGGCCAAATCCTATGATAAAGAGTAAATTAGCACTGAAGTAACGCTCCGGCTGCGATTTCGGGAGCTGGGCGGAAAGTTGACCCTTTTTTAGCCAACCGACCACCAAGTGGGAAAAATGTACCATTTTTCAGGATTTTCCTCCGGTATTGCAAGTCCTCTTTTCAGATTTCCAAAATATGCTAACCCTATCATATAATAGTCGCGCTCTCGCAGGCTGCACACTGCACAGTGCACATGCACACGATTAGACTAAACTAAAGCATCCAAACGGTTTCAAGCGATATTCGGTTGTCATCCTTTCATGATTGCTAATACGGCTGAACTAATTTCTGTACATTATGCATATTTCTTTAAATATTTTTGGGGTGCTCCCACGCTATATTCGAAAAAGTCAGGTTCTAGTAAATCGCGCCAAGAGAGCGGACAATTTTTTCAAGATTAATAATAATCTGCCCCAAAAGACTGTATTTCATGTTGATTTACGAAATAATTTTGGGTCAGTGTCAGTATCCGTTTATTAATATTATCACCACAACACAACACCACAAAACTGCGATACAATGAAAAGAGAGAATGCATGGTGGCGAAGCGACTCGGAGTAGCCTTTGAAATCAGACACCCACCTGGGCCTAGGCGATGTAAAGAAGAGGCAGGCACGCATTGCACACCGAATGAAAAGTAACGCTGAGAATATAAAAGGCTAACAAAATGGGTCGCCCATGAGCTTTGTACATTTTTAAAACTTCCGTTTCACTTTTTGCAAAACCGTGGTTATAATAAGTCACGTGCGTCAAATCATTTGGCGTGCCATGAAAATCATCTCGCGCGCCACAAATGGCACGCGTGTCGGGGGTTGCCGACCCATGCAGTATATTTTAAGATTAAAACATTTCAATAATATATTATATACTGTCATGTTGTTGTAGTTGTTCATTGAAAAATAATTTGGCGCTTATCACCTGCTGGTTATTTGCTTCACGGTCAATAATGGCGTATGAATTATTACCATGTGACTAACCACTGATTGATATGATCAGGGTGGCATGTTCGTCAACTCCATTCTGTAGTTTTTACCTTGGCATCTGGAAAGGCGTCGAGTATTTGTTCCCATAGCGAGCATGCGGGAAAATCAGTAACTGCGTCGACATCCGATAACGTTTCGATGTAATCTTCTTTCGTGGCAGTGTTGTCCAACACCTGTAGTAACAGATGTCGGGATTCGTGCAGAAACGTCATATCACCATCACCCCTACAAAACCGCGCACGCAGAAGACATCACCCGACTCCTGTGTCACTGGGGTAACGCCAGCAAGATGGCATCAAAAAATACCAATGACATTGAATTAATGCACTTGATGAAAAGTCTACATTATGTTGAAACGCCACTTTACCAACAGAAAACCATGTCGGTACGGTATAAAACTAACAAAATTGTGAAGAACTTAGTCATCATCGCATAACCCAATTCACCCTGTAACAGTGGTTCTTATTCTTAACCTTTACTATGCTGGGGAACACTTACGATAATCTACAAGCCTTCGCGACACCCCAAATTTTCGCCAAGTATTAAAAACAAAAGTCTAGCGCAATACACATCTAACTGCATATGTGATACAGTAACTGTAGATTACTGGTGCACAAAATGGACTGTGCAATGTGCAAAAACAGACTGTTAAAAGAACAAAACCATTAAAAAAACTTCGCAATTCGTACTACACCGTTTGTTCGAAGTCGATGGCCGTAGCGCGCTATTTCACTGCGCTGCAATTGTCGGATTGTTAAGCCAATATAATAATCGATTCGGAAGATTAAAATGCCCCTCCCCTTCACTGTGCTGTCATTGTACGTAACGATATTACTTGGCGATTTTTAGGGCGTTCCGGTTCACCGACATTATGAATTTTTGTGTTTCCGGAATCAATGTCACAATAGCATTCGATTGATACTAGTTATTCTAAATTCGAACATGTATATGGTAAATTGCACTATAACAGTACGGTGTGGAGTGAAAATAACTTTTTTTAATCGAAAATAGGGGGTTCTTATATCCCGACCTATGACCTAAAACTCCAAGTAAAATTGATATTATGGGATTGCCCCCAATTTTCTAGCCGGCAACCCCCCAATTTCTGCGTGCGAGGGGGTAAAATTGTTATAGTAGAACAGATGTAGCTTGGCTTATCTTCACCTCGTATCTCCTTTCGCGCTATTTTTATGAACAATAAATATAGAAATTGCGTAATTTGGTTGAATAAATATGTTCAGAATTAGTCATTCGTCGTCAGTACCAAATCGTCAGACGCCGCCACAATTTTCTCTTATTATTGACGGCACGTCTCTGGTTAAACGGCACTTTCTAGTACAAAATCCTACACCCATTGTAAACGGGTGAATTATTCAAGTACGCCACTTCTTCGGTAAATATATTCGATGGTTATGTTGTCGGGTTTTGCATCGTGTAGGCTACCACCTAGTGGTGTAGCAGCCACTTTTCGCTTATGTCTAATCGCCATGGGCGGCGCAGGCTGCAAGGAGGCGGGAAAATGTGAGGTGATGACCGTTTTTTAGTCAACGCTACAGAAGTATTGAATCACAACAAGGTTTCCAGTAAATATAATTGAAAAGCTTGAAACTGTTACAAAATTTGGGCGGCATTTTCAACGAAAGCTAGGAGCGGCAGCATGTGTTCATACGCCACTGGTACCACCACCTGAAGTCGCAAAAAGGTGACACAACTAAATCGGACCCTACACCCCTGGGATATATCTGCATCGTAAGCCCCGGATTGGGGTATCTGACTAGTTTTCAGTCATTAAAATGGGCATGAAATCAGCATATTGTAGCTGTAGCAGAACGTGACGATAAACTGATTTTCACCTTCGACTTCCACGCATACATTTACAGTGTGCGAGTACCACCGAAGTCTCTTAGTCTCGGAAACCTTACAGTACGCTATCCATTATGACTCACAAATGCTCCTATGATAAACTTACCTTATACCACAGCTTCCTGTCGTAAATGAACTGCTCGAAAACGTCGTGCACGTTATAGCCCAACATCCGCAAAGCCTGCGCCATCGTCTTAGTCCCAGTCTTGGGAATGCCGGCGCATATCACCTTCATTTCGTACCGGAATAAGCAGTCGACTCTTACACACTCGTCGGGTCAGACGCGAACACCACACAGCGCGCTGTAAAATGGACGTAGAATGATTATGGCCGGCCATAGTTGTTCGTATTAATTTGACGCACAGTCTGTGTAAATATTCTCTTATGCGAGTGTTGACCATGTACTGGGATTGGTATTTGGACGGAATACTTCCATTCCAAGGTATAGCGAAGGAATTAATGGTGAATATAAAGATATATACATAGATATCAACACTTCGTCTTTCATGAGTATGGAATAATGAACTTCTTGCAGTATTGCTCAGTCGTGCCTGTATGGCGTTTCATAACACAAGATTTCATTCTGCGCATGTTACGCCGATTGCATGACTGATATGTAGTTACTATTATACGTACACGTACACTACAGTGACTGGGCGGAGCGTATTCGTAGTTATAAAACCTGGCGATATTTTCCGAACGCGCTAGCTCGTGTTTGACTGTATACCACCGATTGGACAGTAATCCGAGGCAGAACATGGACTTTCATCTTTGGTCAAGCATATGGAAATCGAACAAATAAAAATCACTCACCCGAGACGAAATTTACCACGTTTTCGATAGCAGTTGCCATTTCAAACAAACATCTAACAATGGAAACAATCAGCGCGGTACACGTTAGAATCAACCGCAAATAGTCAGCATGAGCTACATATGTCGTATTCGCCCCGCTGTCGGCTCTACGCATGACGTAATCCAAGTTGTGACATCACTTGCTCGATTGCGGGGAGGGTTAATTGTATAATACGTTAACCCCGCCAGAAGGTATTCGATATTGATGTATCGAACTTCGACCTTGACCACAAAAGCTGTAGGGCCAGGGGACTCAAACTCTGTTTTACGCGGGCCACATCAGTATAATGCCTGTTATTTCAGGGCCGAATATATTACAGATGTGACTTTGATGTAACGTGTAAAAGGAATATAACAGGAACTGTATTCCTATGAATTGAGCCACCGCATGATTATGATATAATTAAGGTAAGAAGGAGTCGATTTGACTTGGAAAAAGTTATAGACGGCAATAAGAATCGAATACGTCGTTGAAATGAGGCCTGCACTGGGAGATATAGCATGAAAGGCAGAGTATGTTTCAACGCTGGCAGGGTGCGGGAGTCGGTGTCTCAAATAGCCTACTCAAACTGGCAATCTCAAAAACACAGACTAGTAATAATTGGGTAGTAACAGCGTGGATTTCGAATTGAAAATATGCTATATGGGTAACCATACGCCCTCTTTTGTCAATAAATTAAAAGTGTCCTCGGAGGATGCCTGAATGTCCTCTTTTTGGAGAATGTGTCCTCTTTTTACAGCCAAAGTATTAAAATGCCATTGAAAACTCGACCTCGACACAGCGTGCGACAGAGTTTCGTAGAAAAACGGGCAAAACGGAGGTCGAGTCGAAGTGATGACCTTTTGTTAGTCAACACAGGTACTATTGATCGAAAACTTTTATAATTAACCATATTCTTTTCCGGTATTTCAGCTTTCAAAGTTTTTGAAAAGTTTCCTCTTTTTTGGATCTCAAAATATGGTAACCCTAGTGCAGACATACTTTAGGGCGCTCTGGGAGCTGACGAGATACCGTTTCGTAGTCTACTTGTCGAGAACAATATTTCGTAGTGTCACTGTATGCGTGGCGTGGGGAGACAAGAGGCAACAAATATTTCATAATAACGGTTAATTGTATCGCTTTCTCTTATTGGTTGGTAAAAACGGGGATCCCCTGCATATAATCGATTGATGTAACTCCCGTGCTTAGGTTACGAATTTCCGATTTATTGGCTGGATATTTCGATACCGACTAGCCTGTGATATAATGGAAAATAGGGATTGGTTCACATCACATTCTTGATCATTTATTTTCAAATCAGCGAAGCGTTCGTNCGCCACTTCAAATTGNATGGTGAGCAGCGAGTTTGGCACCCCTTGCCTTAGACGAGGGGAATGTGGCCCCCGCTATGTCATCGGGCAACGAATCATAAGCAGCTATGAAATTTAAGCAGGAAACATCTAAAGCTAAACCCAAAGCACATTTGAGTCAGCTATATAAATTATGGATTAAAGTGTTTGCGAACAACTGCCTTACAATACAACTAACTGTACATCCGACGTAAGAACTGCATACTGAAACTGATACACTAATCAATTACCTTAGTAGACCTCCAGAGGGAAAACGGCGCAACAGCGNAAGTTGAGAACGGACCACAACATTGAGACTTCTGTAGTGTTGTTGCAAGCGACGCAACCGCGCGAAACTTAAAATATTGATCTGAACATCGTCTGACCTTGTTCGAAAATAGCCTCAGGTAACATGCTTTGTTTAGACTAGCAATAGTTCAATGTTCGCCGTGATATTTGCAGCACGCATGCATCTGCTTTGCATAGCATCCGTAGTTAAATTGATCTAACCAAACAGTTTTCGTAGATGATGGTAAGTTTATATTTTGTATGAATGATCTTTGATCACGTATGTGATAACGTAAAAGTTAGTAACCATCTGGGATACACGACACTGCTTGTCGTCACACTTACAGCCTCACTCTCTGTTTACGTCTGCACCCTGTAGTGAGAATAGTATAATTTGCTTCGTCATCCCTAGANGACCGCAATTTTCCATGGAAATATACCTTAGATAATTATGCATCGGAAACTTTTCAAATACTTCCACCGTTGAACTATAAGATAAATCCATTTGCGATTCCTGGAACAGGAGGAACGTACTGATCACAGCGTGCTCTGTNATCAGTCCTTCTCTGTCGACTGGAGTCAGCCGCTCAGTGTACTTACAANTGCACGATAGAAATTTTGTCAAGGCTCGACCATTGCTGACACTAACTAATATACGTCGTAAATTGCAAAGATTAATCTATGCGAGACAGGTGAAAGATCAAACCACNAACGCTACCTTACAGTCTCACACGAGGTTCTGAGTTGGTCGAAATCTCAAGATCAATCAATTTCTTAATAGTTTCGTTTTAATCAAGAACGTGCATGCGATACATTTTTTACTTTGACAGGTGCGATATCGCCGTCTATACGAATCCAGATAAGTTTTGAAGACCAACCAATGGCCCGCGCCTCCTCATAAGTGATTTGATTTCCAATTAGACCACACAGCTTTATTTAGCAGTGTTTTATCGTATAAATATAAAGCATGTACATAATCCGCCGTATTATCTAAAATTCTATTTCATGGCTACCNTAATATATGACAAAGAGAACAGTAATAGCAAGAACACACAGCAAAGCTATCTTTGACAGTCGGATCTTTGTCTCTTGAATCGTAATTTTGCCGAAATCGCAATCTGCCGGACTCGTGCCGGACGCGACCTCTTTTACGAATTCAGCGCGAACGTTTTTCGCCGGGAAATCAATGTCCGGTACGCTGACCCCGAGAAATTCGCAAAGCGGGCCCCAGCCGTCTTTCACGTTGTATACGAAAAGGTTCTCTTTTGGGCATTTTCGCTTCACNTACAAGTTGTGTTGTCTGTATCGAGACCTGGAACGGATACAGATGCGGTGCTACTCANGTATAATATAGCTTAAAAATTTCTCCCAATTATGCAAAAATTAAAAGATATCCTATACTTCTAGTTGCTGAAAGCATAAAACCACTGGAATAATTCAGAAAATATGAAACTTTTGCAGTTTCAGTGTCATANTATCATGTCTGAAACCCAAGNTGGCTCACCAAATGCATCATGTAAATTGTTAAAATGTTATGTGACAGGTCTAAATGATCATTTAAGCATCCTAATTTTTTTTTTCAAATGTCTTATAACTATGCCGTAATTGTGTAAATACTTTCGAGAAAACATGTACTATGAGCCTACTGACGATTAGCACCCGATATAGTTGACTTATATACGCTGTGCAGTGGCTAGAACCCTTGAAATCGTCGTCTGTTCAACAGTTATAGCAGGTAGATATAGATCGTTGATACGGAATGNGTGTTCTGGTCACGATGATCGGGACCGTAAAAATGCTGCATAACGATGTTGACCCATTTAAAGACATCTGTTTATGACAGTGGTCGGAAGCCTTTTTCGTTGAAGGAGCCATNTGCTCTCTGTAGGTTCTATTGCCAATGCCATTCCACTGTGACGTCTCAATNATGGANTCGTGACGTCATGNCTAACAGAAACAAAAAAAAACATGTTTTAAACGAAGGCCCTGTATTGTACGGTTGTGTTTTAAATTGAATTTTGATTTAAATTCAACCCTGAAATATAAGGTCCATATGCTCAAAATTAACCCCACCTCAGCACAGCGGACGGTGGTATCCCCAGCATATGTTGCGTTCCGAGACTGGCAGGAATGAATATTTGAGCGAATTCTGAGAACCCTCGTCGTATCTTTCCGGAAATGATAAAAAAGAGCAAGGAAATGATGGTTTCGTTTCTGAAAACGGAAAGGAAAANACATGACATCAATATTGTGGACGTGACAGGTTTCTGAGATGTCCAGTTGAAATACAACAATATGCTAAAGTTTGTATCGAGGTTATAGACGATGTAGAAGATGTAAACTATCAGAATTAGGAAGCTTCGCATTTAACCGAGTCGTGACTGTACGAGTACAAGTGTACATGTACCAGGTACAAAACTATTTGCATCGCCCTCATCATTCCAGACGTGATTCGATTCGGATTCTGTGATTTGAGTCGTACGTTATCAAATGTTACTTGAATCTAGTTCGTATTGGTTATTCGCATTCGNATTGTCCAGTCGTAGGTAACGTATTCATCTACATGACCANAATTTTTAATATACACTTAAGTGCGGTTTATAGCCCCATTATCCTTTGTACACAACGACAGGAATATCACATATACTAATGTCTNTCTCTCTCTCTCCCTCTCATCAGATANNGGCAATATTTCTTCAATTTGGGAACAAATATTTTCAACGCCAGAACACTCGTTGAAATTGCATATCGTTTCCAAAAGTTTTGTTCGTTTCAAAAAGAGCTCAGAGACCACATTTGAAATGTGGTTGTGCGCCGGACACTCGTAATGATCTCAACAAATACTATTGGATGGAACAAAANGCGCAGCGGATATATTTAAGCCTGCTTGGCCTTTCCTGCAGATTTTTCTGTCGCTTCCAGGCACTGCAGGGAAACCCTNTGCAACTTGCAACGCTCGGTCGTACCAACGGTGGGGAACCACGGTTGTGTNGGCCTTGAATNNGTCAGTCAATTTCTGTCGTGATTATTATCGGCATCCACACGAAGTGAATACTTTCCAGATGAAAACTAGACATATATTTTGTTTTTCGTAAAGAAATAACTAGGGGTGCTGCCATTGGGTAACGCCTTAATCGGCATCGGCGATTTAGTGAATGGTATACCTACGGATATCTAAAACTTAGATATCCCTAGGTATACCGTATTTATTAAGTATTAGATCACAAACACACGTGACACGAGAAACTTTGTTCAACTCTTACCGAAATAGAATAAGACTATTTGTGACCTCATAGTGGTTCCTCACGCTTTCGTACCATTCATCTTCGGTGGATCGTACTGTTAGAATGACCTAGAAATAAACGAATCCTAATACTGTTACACCATAGTGTCCTATATGGTGTCGACACAAGCAAATCGCACGGTTCAATGAAATTGTATCACGTCACAGTTTCCATTTGGCTACAGGCAATTTGACGGTGATTTTTGACCGACTTGCCGAGCATTAAATTTGATGAATCGGGTATCAATCGAAAGCTGACGCTGTACTGCTTGCGAAAATGTAAATTATATTCCACTCATGGCCCTGGAACCCCCACAATCAGCCCCAAATTATTCATTGTCGAGTAGATTGGCAGTGTGACGTAACAATGCTGTCTGGCGAAACGAGAGACTAGCTCAGGAGCAAGGATGCGGCCGAGCGGCGAGAGTGGGATCAGCTGACGTCGCGGCAATAGCAATGTACCACCGCGCCACAGAGAAACGCTGCGCTGTTGATACTTTTTCTATGCGCTTCGGTACAAGCGAGCACACACCAGCCTTTCCTTGACTCGTAAGGGTAGAACTGGGTCCACAGAATGTATTAGGGCCCTACCAATTTTCGCGCAATATCCTTCAGCTGATAGAGATATGTAGGCTACGTCTAAGTAGTCTACATTGGATATGTCAGATTATTATGATATCGATTGCCTTATCCCGCTTGTTGCGTATCGCTCCAGAGACATGTCGCGCTGTTGATGGCGGGTGTCGATACTTTCTATAGTCGCTTTTATGGTCAAGTATGAGCAAGGAGCATTGAGCATGAGCATACCGTACATTACAAGCTTTTATTTGATCCGTATGGGTAGGACTTGGTCCGCGAATGCAGCAGGTAAAATGTCGATTGTTGAATAAAGTTTAACAGCAGGAGTGTCGAATTACACTGGTATCGCTGTCCGGATTCAATCCGTTACTAGAAANCTTGCGGGCCATACCTGCCAAATGATTCCAAAATGTTACCACCAAANTCATACCTTTNTTTTTCACTGGAATATATCTGATATCACTATAAACGTTGACGTTGGAATTTGNTTTAGCATTTTTCAATCACCAAACAGTTTTTTTGAATGCCGGGGACCTTTTGCGTCAAAAGTAATACAGTGGTATCACAGATATTTGAATTATATTCATNCTGTAGCCTGTATNTATATTCCTAATGTAACTTACGTAAAACGGATTTGCATTATTTTTTTCGAATCTGTGAATAACTGAATGTCCCTTGTCCATTCGGCCCAACAGAGTTTACACTTTTTTGCCTTCTCGGAATTTGGTGTCAAGGTCACCGACGTGGTGCTTATGGGGACTAGAGTGAAAACTCAACACTGTAGTTGTATTACTACAATATGATATATTTACATTATCTAAATTTGCTGTCTTGAGTGAATCTAATTACTTGAAAGTATACTTTTCCTACTAGAAATATCTCTATCAGCTGAAGGATATTGCGCGAAAATTGGTAGGGACCAAATACATTCTGTGGACCCAGTTCTACCCTTACA
>ATSW01009251.1:0-45099 GCA_000444245.1 Botryllus schlosseri
TCTCAATGTCACCGACGATTCGGAAGGCGATGCAACAGAAATGCCAGATGTATGATGGTCAATGGCAACCCCGAGTGCCGATGTAAGAAGGGATATTTCGGAGACGGTTTCAACTGTGATGGTAAGTGAGACAAATTATGACAAATGCTTTTCTGGTCTTTATTGCTACTTTTGCTGATCATGTTATTGTTGGTTGTAGACTCGGATTTCAAGGTTTGGTCCGTGATGGTCGACACTGAAATGTGCTATGAACAAGATTACGAAAGTTGCAGTGAAAACGCTGACTGTTTCATGGTCAACGGAATGTACAAATGCGTTTGTAAAGAAGGCTATTATGGAAACGGAAAATATTGTTCATGTGAGATACACGGATTTAGCTCCTATTATACTATTATTAATTATTATTGTCATACTAATGCCGGTTTGCAACTATCACATCGACCGACTGTAAGACAATACTGGGAATCGTTAAAATACTGATTTTGCAATTTGCTGTAAATCAACAGACAGATTGTATAATTAGGAATGTAATAATGCTGTTTTCTATTTTAAATCAGCTGGTACGCCGAGTAATGAGTGCCAACGATTTTCCGGAAGAATGTGCCACAAAGACGCTCCCTGCGTTGACGAAGACGGAATTAGCAGATGCCGTTGCAACGAGGGTTACTTTGGAAATGGCTATTACTGCGCGAGTAAGTCATTCCGGTGAAATCGACAAAGTATCGAAATAGTATCGCTTTCCGATTTTCCAGTGGGCAGGTCCTGGGACAACGAATGTCACCGAGAGTCTGGCAGGCGATGTGCGTCGAATGCCGACTGCCAGTCGATGGAAGACGGATCTCACAAATGCGTGTGCAAAGAAGGCTATTTCGGAAATGGATTCTTTTGCAGAGGTTAGTGAGAACTTTTTCCCGCACCCGTATCACAAACCTTGGCGGTTCACCAGGAAATGTCATAAAACTGTAAATTCAATTAATTTTCCCTGGCAGGTTGAGGTGTTCAACTCGAGGATAGTTTTCCTATCAGAATTTTCGCAACTTGACATTAATCGTGCAAAAATATTAATTATCTTTGCAATACAGGAGCGTGCTTCATGAGATTCGGCAGACCGTGTGATGCAAACGCGATGTGCGTCAACACAGGCGCAAGAGGTTATCAATGTCAATGTAAGACAGGCTATTTCGGAAATGGCCAGAATTGTGCACGTATGTATTCATTTTATTTTCATATGACTTCATGTCCCTCTACATTAATCGTTTAATATTCAGAGGGCAGTCCTAAGTCCGGATGTCATACTCAATTCGGAAGAATGTGTCACGCTAACGCCGATTGTCTAGAAGGCGACGATGGTTCTTTCCGATGCGTGTGCAAGAGCTCTTATTGGGGCAATGGATTCTACTGTCAAAGTATATGCCCTTTACTGCAAAAATAGGAAATAGCGTTTTAATCGACATTCATTTCATTATAGGTGGAAAATGGGATAATGAATGCCATCGTATGTCCGGTAGACGGTGTGGTAAAGATGCCGTTTGTGCGAGAGTACGCGGACGAAACGTTTGCAGGTGCAAACGAGGTTATTCTGGAGATGGCTATTCTTGTGAAAGTGAGTTGATATTTCTTCCGGCACTACAGTTGAGTTTGTGCACAAAATTATCCTGTGAAACATCTGAATCTCTAAAATATCTATTTTTATAGGCGTAGGTTCCTATAATTCAATACTAGTGTTTTGAAACTTTCAATCTGTAATTTGAACCATGTAATATGATGTTGCAGAGGATCCCAGCGTTGTTGATGTTACGCCGATGCCAAAAGAAGAACCGGTCGACGGTATGATGTGTTACAGGCGATACTTCAAGTTTTGTTCCGCCAATGCCAACTGTTATAAGTCTGGAGACAAGTACATGTGCCGCTGCAAAGCGGGATATGTCGGCAACGGCCTCCATTGCATTGGTAAGACAATTTTCATCACTTGTCACGTGCTCTTTATGACTGTCGTTCGAAGGTTGGAATAACATATTCAACGGTCTAGTTTACTCAAAGGAGTTGTAGTATTGATGACAATTCTAATTTCTGTCATCCTGAAAAACAGGTGACGCAGAGAAAGGCCCCTGCGCTCGAAGATTCGGAAGAAAATGCCACATAGACGCAGAATGTACGCCAGGTGCCAATCCCACTTGCGCATGTAAAGATGGCTTTTTCGGAAACGGATTTTTCTGTCGATGTAAGTTCTTCTTTCGCACCTAATGAATGCTCAAGTAGAAGTAGAAGTAACACCATGAATTTCTACTAAATTTCTAGTGGAAATAGCACTTTCCAAGTAATGTCAAAGCTACTACAAAAGAAAGTAGATAAAGTAAGATAGGATGAAGGTAGATAAGGTCTGAAACTAACTAAGTAAGCAGTTTCAAATTGTAGATTTGATGGAGGGGTCGTGTACATATGGAAGTTAATCAGAAGGTGGCGCTCTCGAACTTGCAAGATGTATCTTCCCAATTCCCTCGATTTGTAATTACACGGTCATTCAAAAAGACTAGAGTATAATCCATTTTTGCCGTAATCATGACTTACAGAAGACAACAATTTTCATGATGTAGTTTTTGGATAAATTGTTGTGCAGTGAGCAGGTATGTAATTGTTAATTGTGTCTGCAGCTGGAAGTTGGGTCAATGAATGTCACAGACGATATGCGCGACGATGCTCTTCTAACGCACGTTGCGATACATCTGAAGCTAATGCGAAATGTGTCTGTAATGAAGGATACGTTGGAGATGGACTTACGTGCAAAAGTGAGTGTTATCCATTTATGAACACGGTATCTAGTTAGTCTTTGACACAGCGGTTCTTAAACAGGGGCCCACGGACCCTTTGGGGGGTACGAATCACAAAAGTAGGGGTATGAGATGCAGTGTGCAATTATACGTTATTTAATTACGCATATATTTTGCAAATGGAATATTATTGGCTGGACTTCTTCAACTCTAAAATTTTCTTTGCGCTTGGCGCGATTCCTTTCAATCGAATTCTTACACTAAATTTGGGTATGTCATTCCCCCCGACAAAATATTTACTTTGGACCCTAAAATCACAGGACATCGGCGAAACCTTCGATATGAATATCTCCTGTCCCTGAAATCAAAATAAGTTGTGCTGAAAACCCTATGGGGTCCATGACCTTTGAGGGTGACTTGAAAAAGTGCTGTTTCGATCCTGGATAGGGGGTACGAAAAACATTTCACGACAGCTCAAGGGGTACGAGCGCTAAAAAGTTTAAGAAACACTGCTTTAAATACTGAGCTGTATTTTATCAATTATTTCATATCTTGTCTTCTTGTATCACTATGTTTTTCTATATGTAATAGCTTCTACTTCCAATGTGGTTAAAGACTTCCCTGTTTCACCAGAACCGTGCGAATTGGAATTCGGTCGAGGATGTAATGAAAACGCAGATTGTGTCAAAGACGGAATGAAATATCGATGCCAATGCAGAAGCGGGTTCTATGGAAACGGATTCTACTGCGGACGTGAGTACTACTGTTTTTTAATGTTGCACTGGATTTACTCATTGATTGTTGTCCTTGGGTGGAACACAGGTGGAACACCGAAATCCGAATGTGACCGAAAATATGGAAGGCCTTGCAATGAAAATGCGATGTGCCAACAAGTTAATGGCGAATCTAAATGTGTTTGTAATACTGGGTATTTCGGCAATGGATTCTACTGTGGAAGTAAGTCGATGTGATGTGTGATACTTGAAGGCAAACATGTAATCTATATATTCATGTATATATGAAATTCATTTCGCAGAGGAAGGTTCTCACATACCTGAATAGCTTCTATAGCCTAGTTTATGCTTTGATCACGGAATCACAGCCCCTACTCTGAAGGATCACAATATTCTAAACTGCTTTCAGCAAATTACAGTGCATTACAATAGACAGTTCCATGTTCTTTGTGCGTTCAACATTTTATGTAAATCAGGGCTTCGAACATACAACCGCCAGATGGTCAAATTATGTCATCGTTAGAGCTACTGTTTTAGCATTTTGTAACTGTATTGAATCAGCCAATCATTGTATTTCTGCCAATACCGTTGTTTGCGAATAAATCTGATACTAGAATAGTGCCCACTTGTTATATAGGACTATTATGTATAGATTGGATTATATAGAATTTCGGTGGAAAACAAAGGTTTGGATTTGGTGGTAACATTTTGGTATCATCTGGCTGGTTTGGCCTGCAAGCAATCAAAAGATTTGAATCTGGCCCACCATCCACGTTTATTTTGACGCCCCTGACATAAATACTATGCCTATGATGAATGAATAAAACTTTTTGTTATAGTAATTGAATGAGACTGACTTGTAAACATAACTTGGTTTAGTTATGTTTAATTTTTGTTTTTGACATGAATAATCATGTATGATGGTTCCTTCAGCTTGATGCTTTTGCATACAATAGGTGGAGCATACTCAAGCAGATGTCACCAATTCTTTGGACGCAGATGTGATGCCAATGCACGCTGTGACACCTCTGGTGCCGAACCCAAATGCCGATGTAAGAAGGGCTACTTTGGCACAGGATTTTATTGTGAAGGTATACTGAAGTTTGTTGTATAACACTGATATATATCATGCATACGAAGTTCTGAATAGTGTTTGACTCGAAAATTAGCAATTACCAAATCTAGGATCCAGCTTTCCAGAACCTATGATTATTTCTGAATTTTCCGAATTAGACCAACAATCACAATACTTGGCCAATGTGCATATTACGAGATAACATTGCTAAATACATATATACATATAATTGAATAGTTTATTCATATTGAAATGAGCCCGAATATTTACGGCTGACACTCGTCAGGGGTAGTCGTCAGCAACTATTCAAGTGTATATTGAAGTTCTGTAACTCCAAAAAGCTCTTTATATATACATATATCTGAAATATAATATAGATCAATATCTCATATTATTAAAATATACAAAATGTTTGTTACCACTCTATCAATATGTGATACAAGCATATCGTAGTTATGAATTTCTGTCTACACCACGTTAACAAATTATACCTATCTTATGCAGATGCAGACACCGACGCATTACCTGTGGATCCTCAAGAGTGCGAAGATAACCTCCAAAGATCTTGCCACGAACATGCCGACTGCTTAAAAACAATGTCTGGACGATATCGCTGCAAATGCAAGCCCGGATATTGGGGAATGGGATACTATTGTGGACGTGAGTGTGCTGCAAATACCGGGTTATTCTTGCACCAGTTATTGCAAAAATAGCAAAACTATCTTTGTTGAAATGTCAACATTGTTGACAAATTTGATGCAAAGTTTTAGAAAGATATTTAGTCTTGAGACGAATTTCAAAATGGTGCGTACTGCTATCCAATGTCTCCTATTTATTCCTTTCCTTACTGCCAATCCATATGGTCCACGGAATCATAAAATATCAGATTGATCTTGCATTTGTTGATGTGTATTATGATAGTTTTCACAGAAATCAGTTGAGACTAGCGACATCTAGATTGGTAAAGTGATTTTCTCGTATAGGTGGGGTTTGGAGGTCCCGTTGTCATTTACGATTTGGAAGACGATGTCACCAAGATGCCACATGTTCTGATGATGATGGCCGGCCTCAATGTAAATGTAACNNGNGATTTTTCGGAAACGGCTTCTATTGCGCACGTAAGTTCGAGTTTACAAGCTTCAACCATTCTTACACTTATTCAATTTTTCCAGCATTTTAATTATTATTAAATTATACTAGACATTCTGAAAATTGACAGTGGTGTTGTTGAGTTAGCGGAATCGATCACACCCTTTATAACCATTATTATCAGCTGTTATACTATTTTTGTCTGCTAAGGCACAATGCACAACATGATACACAAGACGACATGTGCTGTGTTTAGCAATGTCCATCCAACACCCCTTATTTAGTCGCATGATACTACGAATGCCTGTGATGCCTGTGTTTGATGTAATCATTTTGCATACATCATATCAGGCGGTTCCTGGGATAATGAGTGTCACCAACGTAACGGCAGGCGCTGCGGAAGAAACTCTCGATGTGTCAAAGGAGGCGACGGTAGATCTCAGTGTCAATGCCAAGATGGATACGTCGGAGACGGTTTCATCTGCCGAGGTACTGATCTGAAAGTAATAACACCGAGGTAAACTACTAAACGCCCCTCTAAACACAGACGGATGCCGCGCACGATACAAGAGGGCTTGCTCGAAAGATGCTACTTGCATGAAGAGAGATGGTAAATACCAATGTGTTTGCAGTTCGGGATTCTTTGGAAATGGACTGTATTGTATGAGTAAGTGTATTTTTTGGCTTCGTAGGACAGAAGAATATACACCACTCTGCATATGCACTACAAGGACTTAATATCATGGCTAAAACTGGCTACATATTTACTTATTTCATGTGATTTCAGTTTACAAGAGTCATCATCATTCTAATCTATACTAGGAAGAGAACTTGACCGTCATTTGCTCAGCTATCCTGTTTTATTTGAAAACATGTCCGTTTGAAATTGAAATGTATGCAAATGTGAAATTGGAATAACAACTTAACACGATGAATTTTCCATTCTCAGGTGGCAGGCCATCCTCAGATTGTAACCGTGACTTTGGTAGAAGATGCCATCAACAGGCCACTTGCAAAACGGTAGATGGAAAGCCGAAATGCGTCTGCAATCCAGGCTACTGGGGCGGTGGATTTTACTGCGCAAGTATGCACGCCTGATCAGGTCAATTCGAACCGGTCATTAAATTTTTCTCGCCTTCAAAGCCGGACAGTGGAGGTCTCAATGTCACCGACGATTCGGAAGGCGATGCAACAGAAACGCCAAATGCATGATGGTCAATGGCAATCCTACATGCAGATGTAACATGGGTTACTTCGGTGATGGATTTGACTGCGATGGTAAGTATGTTACACATGTGAGGCTATGTATGCACAAATATAGGGTTGGGGTAGTCACTGCTGTTATACTCAATAATAAGTAGTGCTGTAAAACTCTAGACGACTGCGCTGCGACACATCTAAAACTACTTGCCAAGTTCGCTCTACAGACGATTCCTTACCTTGTGACCGTGACTATTATACTTCACACGTTATAGAAGTCTCTCTAATTTTCTAATCTGTTGATACGTAATATGTGCAATTGTACATACAAAACAGCAATAAGCACTAATTTTACTATGCCAATTGTACTCATTGTGTAGAACGATAATCGATATCATTTAGTTCTGCCGACTGTCAATGACGATTTGGTGTTGCTACCAATTACACTTGTAATATTCATTTTAGACGCAGAATTCAAGATCTGGTCGGTGAAGGCTGACTTTGAGATGTGCTACGAAAAAGACTATGAACGTTGCAGCGAAAATGCCGACTGCTATGTTATCGCCGGCACTCACATGTGTGTATGCAGAGAGGGGTACTTTGGAAACGGAAAATACTGTTCATGTGAGAGAATCAGATATAGACTATTGCCACCTATTTTGATATGTTCGCCTATTGACTAACAGAGGCGGTCACTAGGTACTCACACTAAGTACTTACACCAAGTGCTTTTACTTCTTTTTGGATTACTCAAGTAGCTTTTGCCTAATTTCACTACTTGCTCAAATGTCTATGGTATTGTACTACACTTTTATTTAACAGTTTTTTGACAAAATTACTTAATTTTTACAGTCTTGATTTTGAAAAGTATAAGTAGTTTAGGGATCGGTTCGTTTCAATTTTCTGAGCCAGAATGTCATAATAACCGCGTGAAATCGGCCCTGGATCACGGTTTGTGAATATATGTTCAAAGATTCCCCTTATTCGTAGCGTCATTGTTGCTTTTGTGTTGGTTGTGAAGATGCATCTTGCAATTTTGAATGAAGCCATTTGGGATCAACTGCTAAAGTATGGTACCCCTCGACTGAATCGACTAATTGAAACTACTTATTTCCAAACTACTTCCATTTCAAGTAGTTTTAACACGTCATGTAATTCATCACTTCTACATGTAATTATGTTTTTTACGGCTTTACGTCTACTCCTATTTTAGTAGCAGACTACCTCGGGTGAATTGATCATTACGATAAATCTAAATCAGATTACATTTTTGTTAGCTGGTGTGCCGGACGATAAGTGCCACGAATATGCCGGCAGGAGGTGTCATAAGGACGCGTCTTGTGTTGACGAGGACGGACTTCAAAGATGCCGTTGCAACGAAGGCTACTTTGGAAANGGCTACTTCTGCACAAGTAATTTATTTCTCTTCGATCCCGAAAGCTCNGATGTAGCATCTCCCCTTNTCTGTTTCAGTGGGTNNAACATGGGACAGCGAATGCCACCGTGCTGCCGGCAGGCGGTGCGGCATGAATGCCGACTGCCAGGCCATGGANGANGGCTCTCACNNATGCATGTGCAGACNGGGATATTTGGGAAATGGTTTCCGATGCNGAAGTATGTTGTAGTTAATTTTNACGGTATCCACTGTACACGACAGTNATTTTAGTNGCATTTTNACNATNCNTGCTATTNGTTNATGAGATTANGTAATAATAATCNATCNTGANTATGATNCTTNACAATNAAATTGATTGCATTGCTCCAACNCGATATCAGTACATGCGAANATCCNGGCNCATATTATAATATGCATAACTATTTAATGAGAGNGATCANATCTTACTCANAGTNNGACATCAGATATCTGTGTGTTACTATGCAAGATTATGTTATATATATATAACATGTTTTTTTNNCGTTTNTATGACTNTATNTGTAGTCCANGNTNGGAATTTGNTTNCTGGATCNTTGGAGTCGCNTCNANGCCTTCCTNTCTTTTCATTCTATTCCAATCCTTGTTTCTTNGAGTTNNTGAAATTTCNTANNAATCATTCNGATNCCGATGTCAATNTTTATTACGNCAAAGCNAATNGATTATAANTGCNTTNATTGCNNNAAATGCTGCCACCNTNNTAATNGNTNACAAATATAGTTTNCAACTGATCTATGTTGTGTTCCTGCTCTGCGATTNGTGATACTCAACGGCTAGAGATTACTTTGTATTCCAGCCGGGTGNTTTGTACGCTACGGAAGAAGATGTAGCGAAAACGCTATGTGCGTAAACGCCGGTGAGGACGGATACCGATGCAGATGCAAGGCAGGTTATTTCGGAAACGGCCTCTACTGCGGACGTAAGCTACTCTATATCTCTCTCTGTCAGCCTCAACATTTATATTCAAATCTCTCCCTAACAGAGGGCAGTCCNAAGTCCGGATGCCACACGAATTTTGGAAGAATGTGTGACAGTAACGCCGACTGCGTGCAAGATGANGATGGTTCTTTCCGATGCGTATGCAAGAGCGGTTATTGGGGCAACGGATTTTTCTGCCAAAGTATGTTCTTCGGGTTAGGTGGAAGGTTGCGAATCCACTAATGCATTGTTGTTAATACAGCTGGCGAATGGGACAACGATTGTCATCGTATGTTCGGTCGACGATGCGGCAAAGACGCCGTCTGTGCGATGGTTAGAGGACGGAACCAATGCAGATGCAAANGGGGCTATTCCGGAGACGGATATTCCTGTCAAAGTAAGTTCTTTTGCATAGGTTCAGTTGATTTATTGACACAATGTATTGTCNTCCAGTTGCCTGTTCCTGTTATCAAATATATTACCCCCAAAACCCATCTCCGGCACTTGCGATAATTAATTAGGGATAGGCAAAANGATTAGGGTACTCNAATCCAAATCGCATATTGATTGCAATTTTTCAAGTTGAGCAGTACCTTGCCGTTAGTGTAATTTTTATCGTTTCNATAATTCCACAGNATCCGAACATTCNGAAGCATGTGGCAAAGGGCTTCGCGTGTTCATAAAAATGACATTTCTTGTAAGTAGTGATAAGCCCNCTGCGTTGTCACAATATGNTATGTNATATTTAAGGTATACTGGGTACGGTTACCATANGTCTTACTTCAGGAGGATTTGTCCTCCTTTTTCAGGGAATTGAAAATGTCCTCCGAGGACGCNTAAATGTCCTCCTTTCTGAGAACTCTTTCTCTTTTTATCCACATTCTTTTNGGTTACCTAGTGCTGACGCAGGTCCACTAGACATTCCCTGAAATTANCTACACCACCTCCACATCTGTTTTAAAGTATCACNTAATTTTTCNATCCACTTCTGTTTACTGATTGCTAACAAATCGTGTCCATCGTACAGAAGACGAGGATGACACCATCGTTGATGTTGAACCAACCACGAAGCCTACAGTGAAGCCAACAATGAAACCAAAAAGTAAGTAAATTCCTCTTCCCTTACTTAATATGTGATCTATGCGTCTGTGTTGGCACAAATCTCCGTTGATTTTTAGTACTGAGACTACATTTCTGTGGATTTGTCACCTTTTTAGGGACTGACAAGACAGTTTAATGGTAGAGCTGTCCAGCTTCTTACCTTGTNTGTTGTGAATTCAATCCCTGGTCAAGTCACACTAAAGACTTTATCACAAAACTGGTATCTGTTGCTTCCCAGCTATGTTCACAGAATACTGGGATTGCGTGTAGAGAAAAATGGTGTGCCGACTTGATGAGTTTTGCCTCTTCAGCGCACNTCGGTGNTGCAGACAAAAATAAACTGCATTTCTTCCGAGTACAGGCGTTNATCTATTTCNCCTGTCCCATTGCTCTACTTACCACAAACATTAGAATATCATGTACGATGCTTACAATCTCCCCTTCCTTAGAATCATCTTATAGAGAGGCATGTCTTACATCCGAATAACCAAGGTACTGCTTGAAATGAAATAGGATAAGAATTAAAAACTANTGCTTAATGTGATCTGGGCCGAATGANAATTCTGTTTCTNGATTAAATCCAAACCCTTGTGATGCAAGTCTCTGTATTCTGATAATGGTTATGTTTCTGTAAAAGTTTGTGCAAGATTACATATCGTTCATTTCGTTCAACAGCTNTCTTTATAAGATTTNTCCGGATTGGATGGCCGTTTTAAAATAGTCAAACGCTCCCCAGATATCACNGTCAAGCTCCTTTGATTCTCATAAATTTTCGACCGAACTGANTTTTGGATCGCACCTTACATTATTGGCCACTTCGCAGGGCCTTGTCAAGATGCCAACGACAAAATGGCAGGTTTTATGGACGCGATGATATTCGAATGTAATGCCGACGGCACTTACAAGNGAAGGCAATGCTACGGATTCCTGAACCANTGCTATTGTGTCGATCCNGTCACGGGAGAGGAANTTGATGACACNCGNATGCGCAGAGCCGAATTCAACCTGAATTGCGACGTAGGAGGTAACATAGACTGACAAACAGAAGTTCATTTCNAAAAATAAGGGAATATCATTCGGTGAAATGGTGGCCGGTGGTACGACCATTATGTCATTAAGTCAGNTGGTTGCATCACGCAGTCATATATATATCCCTATATGGNATNNAAATAATTAAATNTTNTNATATGAATGTAATATAGAGATTATGTGGCNTATTTACTGCTATCAATCATACTAGATGAAACAATTACCTGNACACCNTAAAAAAGNTTAAAAAATAGGNGACAAACNGTANTAAAATAGCACAGATATATTTTCATGNNCTCATTTTTATATTGANATTTNANGTCATGAAGCGTCATGTTTTTCCATTTCGATTGNAATCTTCTCNCAAAGTTTNTATAGCANGATACATTATCGCCGANCTACATNTCCCCATTGNCATACAGAGCGCNGAGTTTGGGCTGCTGGCAGCTGCGGCGCAAGNAGACGACAAATGAGAAGCAATGCNTCTCCCTCCGTGGTGGGACGATACATCGTCACTTGTGATCTTGACGGAAATTACCGTACAACACAATGCCACCCGTCGACCGGGGAATGTTGGTGCGTGAACCAACTGACCGGAGAGAGAAGGGCCGACACGACAACGCGTCCTGGCGAACCTAGCATCAATTGCGACGAGATTGTTGATCGTAGAGTGCTTAGTAAGTTTGAACTCCCTGAATACATTCAGTCATACATATAACGGTGGGTTCACTACATTGAGTCAGAATTTAGACATCAATATTTTGTCTTCGATAGACTGACCAATGACCATTTATTGGGCAGCCACATTGATATGAGTGATGTCAGCCGATAAATTAAACCGAGTTGTGCTTCAGAATGAATAAAAAATGATGTAGCATAAAAAAATATTTCACTGTGGTGAAGCTAGTCCTATTGTGTCTTTTGTGATTTGCAACATAATAATAATGAGCTAGTGCCAATTTTGAGCCAGCAGATATTTGATGTTCAACAGCCATAACTGACTTTAGTGAGACAAAATTGATTTGAAAATGATATCTGTGCGTCCAATTTTGTAGGATAGGAGAATAAGGTGGGGCATTACCTCATACATGTTTATGATTGACCACAATTTACATTATTACGTTGACTGAAATGCTTGTAGATGTGAAATGTCATTGAAAAGACAATGGGCCTATACTTGATGACTTACTTTGTGACTTATACGTGATTTGTGATTCGGTATTACGTTGCACAACATCAAATTATGCTTATCGAAAGTAATGGAACCTATGTTCCATTTTGGAATGAGTCAGTCTGCCTAGTCCCCAATGCAAATCCTGTAACTAGGCCCAGGTGGGTGTCTGATCTCAAGGACTACTCCAAGTCTCGTTTCGACACCTCCCTATCTTTTCATTGTATTGCAGTTTTGTGGTGATTTGAAATGATGAAAATATTAATTAACTGATACTGTTACTGATACTGAATAACCGCTATTATCTTTCAGCATCGTGCGCATCAAATCCTTGTCAAAACGGAGGTGTCTGTACAAATGTTGATAGTCTAGCTGGATTCACTTGCCAATGCCGTTTCGGATACACAGGACTACGCTGTGAAAACTGTAAGTTGCGATCATGCAATGCCTTGATTCTAATTCTAATGATAGATTTAATCATTTCATGAATTACATCCCGTTGGGGTAATAAAAACTGACATGCTCAAGTTCTAGATCCAAGTGCTCACCGCATTTCTCCACATAGCTTATAAATGTGTGAACACAACAGTGCTGCTTGCGCCAAAGTGATAAAAAAATTCTTTTTACCGACAAACCATGCCAACTCATCACATCAGTAGTGTCTAATATCGTCAATGTTATATTTCAGCACCATGTGAACGGAATCCATGTCAAAACGGAGGCTTCTGCACACTTTCTAATACTGCTACCGGATACACTTGTCAATGCCGCATTGGTTATACTGGGCCACGATGCGAAAATGGTCAGTTGCATTAACTATATCATGTCCTACTGTTAATCCAGATAGGAAATGGATTAAAAGATTCCAAATATTTCCTAATCTAATGATGAAATGTGTGTCATTCACAGAGCCTGATTGTGGACCCAACCAGGTCTACACGGACTGCGCCTCAAACTGCCAGGAGAGTTGCGGAAACCCAGTATCGTTCTGCAATCTTGCCTGCAACATTGACCAGTATTGTGTGTGCAAGGAGGGTTATGTCGAAAGAAGTACCACCGATAAGACCTGCATCCCTACAAGTGCCTGTCCAGGCAAGTACAAAATTGTACATTTCATTTTGATGATTATGTTTGACCTGTACAGTTTGAGAATAATATATTTGATGATAAGAAACATCGAGGCACATTTCCCATTCCAATGAAGTCTTGGTCTTGCTGTATAACCAGTTCAACAAGGGTACTATTGCTATTGGTATTCATCGATGACTGATATGTTCTGAGATAGCAGCTGCGTATTTCAAACTTTTTCAAATATTGCATCTTGTGGTTTAATATCATATTACATAGACTATTGGCGGAGAAATCTCTTTTACTTGAGAGGACGGTACAAAAATAAACCCCCGTCTCATTAACAGTTGGTGGTGAGGAGAGTAAGTCACTTTTATACAACCTCAAGTATCAATAATCCAGGACCCTTTTTCCGTACTATTTCCAAAGTATTATTGTGTCAAATTTTAAAAACTTATCAATCCCTTATCCTATACTGTGATGTAATTGTATCCCAAAC
Source organism: Botryllus schlosseri (assembly GCA_000444245.1). Classification (NCBI taxonomy): domain Eukaryota; kingdom Metazoa; phylum Chordata; class Ascidiacea; order Stolidobranchia; family Styelidae; genus Botryllus; species Botryllus schlosseri. The sequence continues at coordinate 14,085 of ATSW01009251.1, forward strand.
AGATCCTTGCGCACCTAACCCATGTGGGAACGAAGGCGTGTGTAACAGGAGAGCGGGCAACCAGTACACTTGCACTTGCCGAGATGATTATATGGGACGGAATTGCAATGTTAAGAGTAAGTGGTTTTCCATAGGCGGCGAACACCAAACAACGTGTTTGATCGGAGGTCGCCTAGTCAAAATGGCTTGCGGACCGCAAGAATGCAATATCGAGACGAAATAAACCACACCATTCAGCAACCACGTTTTAAAACTTTACCTCAGTATAAGACTGGGCTCTCTAACATGGGCGATGAGCATAGTTACCACAAAAGAAATAATATTTTATTGAAGAAATACAAGTACCGGTAAAACAAAAAGTGTCGTGATTATCACTTATATTTTGAACTATGAGCTGCGCAAGATATATAACAATGCCTTTCAGCGACTAAGGAATCTAGGGCGAGTGAGACACAGTACTAGCTGAATTACTATCACCTCGCAATGTTTGATCATACTGGGAGACCCAAGCCGTTTTCTAAGCGTATCGTTCTTGGCAGTGTCTGGGCCATTGCACATCGCGGCAATATGCCCATTCAAATCAGCTGATTCTTCCTCNATGGAATGCTGTTGTCATCGCCAAACCCGCTTCAGCTGGTGAGGAATAGTNATTTTGGGCACTGGAGAAAAGCTAACATTGAACAACAAGAACAATATTTTGAAACTGAAATCAATTTTAGCATTTCAACATGCTTTAATAAAACTTCATCCGAAATCTCAAATGAGATTGTGGGCCGCATAATATGACCTCGCCTGCCGCATGAGTGTTGGCGACCTCTGTATTAGATCTACCGAAATGNGAATTAGCCCCACAAATCAAGTTATTCAGGAAAAATAAGTATTTAAATGGTATTTGTATTGGTACAACCATATAATATCAAAGAAATGAATTTGCTGTTTGCTGACTCTGATCGGGACNTGNATCCGGCAGTAATCTACTAANGNAACTTCCNAATAGCTATTAGGATGTTTTAGTCACGTTTAAGNCTCAATTGACGTGAACCTTAAAAAAATACAAACCAGAAAAACTGAGTAGGGNTCTCCATAGACCCTATTTGGTTTGGTAGCGATGTTACATTAATTCCGAAGCTATTTCTTTTAGGGTGTCAATAACCGCTATTGGATAATTTTACAAACCAATACNTGTTGAGTATTGAACCCTTGCGTTTGTCANACGTTCTCAGCTATTTAGTGGAGCCCTGTAACATGACGATNTAATCGCGACCGAAATTAGGGAAGCGATACTCAGCANAAACGTTTTAATTCCCCAGAAAATTGCCAGTCCGGAAATCGCGATGTGAGGGGACTGATGGACGCCATGACTTTTGACTGNAACGAAGACGGAACCTACAAGAGAAGGCAATGCTACGGCTTCCTGGAACATTGCTGGTGCGTCGACAGGATGACCGGCGAGGAAATTGACGACACNAGAATGCGTGACTTCCAATTCAATCTTAACTGCGACGAAGGCGGTACGTATGATCGCGTCATAGCTAGGGCTGGGTAAGCTCGAGTACCTTGGAGGTTCGATTGTGAGTCGAGTATTCGAGTATCATTCATTACGACGTCATCAGGGCATGGGTGATGTATAAAGTTCAAACATGTACTTTTTTATACAACCATATTTTTCGACTATACATATTTCATTGCACTTCATGACACAACTTCGCAGATATGTCATTTCCACTAACCGGCATCTTTGTACCAGGGTTGTAACCAAGTCACAAGGTTCCGAGTCACAAGTCCATCTCACTTTTATAGTCTTTACTCGAGTCAAGTCGAGTCATTTTCAATTCACTGCCGAGTCAAGTCCGAGTCCAAGTCAGCTAATTGAGGAACGAGTCCGTGTCATAGTGTTTTGACTCGAGTCCGAGTCCAAGTCAATATGTTCTCTGTTCAGTGTTCAGTTCAATCCTGTTCAACCCACTTTTTCAACTCTGCACGAGTGATATAGAATGGCTCGCATTCATAATATAGCAATTTTTCCAAGTATTAACAGTTTCTAGCCTTATTTTCCAAGTATCAGGACTGATAGACGAAATACCAATGATGTGGTGACTTATACTTTCTTTGAAATTACAATGAAATGTCTGTCTTTGGCCGGCCTAGTCTCGAGTCATGCAGATAGACTCGAGTACAAATCGAGTCAATACAAAAATCAGGGTTGTAATGACTCGAGTCATGACTCGACTAGAGTCAGAATCGAGTCACGATTTTCGGATGAGTCGACTCGTCTCGTGTCATTTTCTCAAAATACGGAAATGACTCGACTCGACTCGAGTCAATCTGTGTATTGCCTCGACTTGGACTCGAGTCATTGCGCATGACTCGAAGCAAGTCATTGACTCGAGATTCAGACGGCCAAGACCGACATTTCATTGTAATTTAGAAGCCAACACATTATTGGGATTTCGTTTGTTGGTACTGGTGCTTGAAAATGCGACCGGAAACTGCTAAAAGTGAGGAAAATTGATATATTATAAATGCGAACCATTCAATATCACCAAACAGAGATAAAAAAAGTGGGTTTAGGAAGACTTTAACTGGAAACTGAGCAGTCAACACAATGACTTGGACTCGGACTCGAGTCATAATACCATGACTCGGACTCGATCCTCTGTTCGCTGACTTGGACTCGGACTTGACTCGGTGGGAATTGAAAATGACTCGATTTGACTCGAGTCAAAAATATAAAAGTGAGATTGACTTGTGACTCGGAGCCTTGTGACTTGGTTACAACCCTGACAAAAATTGACTCGTGTCGAGTCATTTTACGTATTTGAATGAATGACTCGAGTCGAGTCACCAAAAATCGCGACTCGAGTCGAACTCAACCTGCTGCATAGCGTTGTTCTACATGTTTCCTATGCTGTGATACGACCAATCGAGGTTTACAGCCTTCGACAACGGAAAATAGAATTGGAGCTATATTTTCAGTGATCAACTCTTATATTTTCAGTACTTTAAAAAATCATCTCGCTCGCACTACCCAACTCAAATCATTATAATTGATACTTGATTCGAATTTGAGTACTGGCATCATAGTGCCTAGCCGGGCTCATAGTTTGGTTCATATTGTTTGCAATCCATATTTTATTTGTTACAGAGAGTCGCGTGTACGCCGACGGTACTTGTGGCGCGACACGTAAAGCTATGAGGGCCAGTAATCCAGCAGTGGCTCGGGCAATGAATTGCGACATGGACGGAAATTACGAGCCTAGGCAATGCGATTCGGTCACTGAGGAATGCTACTGCGTCGAGAAGATGAGTGGCAGAAGGATCCCGCGCACCACGTCACCCAAGGGATCCCCTCTGGTTGACTGCAGTGCTCCACCACCACCACCAACGACGACTCCAGCACCTGGTGAGCATTGATTTGCACTCTAAATCGGAATGTATGTCTTGGTTATGGAGGCCAGGGGCAAACTACTACCATCAGGGTTGCTGGGAGTAACTCTGAACCCAAAGCATTTATTTTCGCTCTCCGGTAGTGTGATTACTGGAGCAATCATTTTTTGATGTAGAAAACAAAAATTTCCGACCGAAAAACTTTTGACATTAAAAACGTTTTTGGGACAACTGTTGATGTATCAAGAACTTGAGTAGTTAAGTTACGCATTTTACCGTACAAAAAAATTAAAACTTATTTTGGGTTTATGTAGCATTTATGCGACCAGTTTATGCAGGTTTGTGTTTAACAGCCACACCCAGAAATCCATTCCAATCTATTCCATGCTAAAATAAAGGTTCTTGCTTAGGTGATGGTCCTATGAAAGGCTACCGTTGCCAATAGGTAGATTCAGCTGAGCTCATTGCAAAATTGCTTCGTGTAACTTCAGATCTGCATTATGACAAAATCCAAATGCTTTTCTGTGCATTCTGATTAAAAGTTTCACTTCAGTTACTACATACACTTGTTAATGCCACGTTGGTTATGTAGGAATGCAGTGCGAAAACAGTCGGCTGTAAACAACTAAGTAATGCCTCAATGCATAAATAAATATGAAATATCACACAATGTGCATCATGCACGGTATCTCGTAAAAAAACCATTCCTAATGCATGCCGTTTAGAGCCTGATTGTGTACTCGACCAGATCTATTTGGGCGGCAAAAATCAGGATTCTGTTATTCCAGATACTCCAGCACCCACACCCAGAGATCCATGCCGACCCAATCCTTGCCGAAATGGAGGATCATGCTTAGCTAATGATTCCCCGAGAGGCTACCGCTGTCAGTGCCGAATTGGATACAGCGGAGCTCGTTGTGAAATCGGTTAGTAAAAATTTGATTCTACTGTAATAAAATACAAATCATCGCGTCAGCATTATTTTCAATATGCCGGTACTAATTTACAGAGCCGAAATGCGGCCTAAATCAGGAATACACAGAGTGTGCTAGCAACTGCCCGAGGAATTGCGTCGAGCTGTTCCCCAGATGCAACAGAGTTCATCTCAATATGAATATACTATTCAATTGTACATTGAAGTTCTGCACCTCCAACAAGCTGTTCAAATAAATAAGATAAGGCGGATTTACTGCTATCATTTAAACTGGATGAAACAAGTAACTGCACATCGTAGAAAAGGATAAAAAAAGAGGAAGCAAACAATATTAAAATAGCACAGATATATTACAAATCTCTTTTACTTGAGCGGACGGTACAAAAATAAACACCCGTCTCATTAACAGTTGGTGGTGAGGTGAGTAAGTCACTTTTATACAACCTCAAGTATCAATAATCCAGGACCCTTTTTCCGTACTATTTCCAAAGTATTATTGTGTCAAATTTTAAAAACTTATCAATCCCTTATCCTATACTGTGATGTAATTGTATCCCAAACAGATCCTTGCGCACCTAACCCGTGTGGGAACGAAGGCGTGTGTAACAGGAGAGCGGGCAACCAGTACACTTGCACTTGCCGAGAGGATTATATGGGACGGAATTGCAATGTTAAGAGTAAGTGGTTTTCTGTAGGCGGCGAACACCAAACAACGTGTTTGATCGGAGGTCGCCTAGTCAAAACGGCTTGCGGACCGCAAGAATGCAATATCGAGACGAAATAAACCACACCATTTAGCAACCACCTTTTTAATACTTTACCTCAGTATAAGACTGGGCTCTCTAACATGGGCGATGAGCATAGTTACCACAATGGAAATAATATTTTATTGAAGAAATACAAGTACCGGTAAAACAAAAAGTGTCGTGATTATCACTTATATTTTGAACTATGAGCTGCGCAAGATATATAACAATGCCTTTCAGCGACTAAGGAATCTAGGGTGAGTGAGACACAGTACTAGCTGAATTACTATCACCTCGCAATGTTTGATCATACTGGGAGACCCAAGCTGTTTTCTAAGCATATCGTTCTTGGCAGTGTCTGGGCCATTGCACATCGCGGCAATATGCCCATTCATATCAGCTGATTCTTCCCGATGGAATGCTGTTGCCATCGCCAACTAGTAAGGAATATTGATTTTGGGCACAGGAGAAAAGCTAACCTTGAACAACAAGAACAATATTTTGAAACTGAAATAAATTTCAGCATTTCAGCATGCTTACATAAAACTTCATCCGAAATCTCAAATGAGATTGTGAGCCGCAAAATATGACCGCGCTTGCCGCATGAGTGCTGGCGAACCCTGCGTTAGATCTACCGAAATGCGAATTAGCCCCGCTAATCAAGTTATTCAGGAAAAACAAGTATTTAAATGGTATTTGTATTGGTACAACCATATAATAACAAAGAAATGAATTTGCTGTTTGCTGACTCTGATCGTGACATGTATCCGGCAGTAATCTACTAAGGTAACTTCCAAATAGCTATTAGGATGTTATAGTCACGTTTAAGTCTCAATTGACGTGAACCTTGAAAAAATTGAAACCAAAAAAACTGAGTAGGGTTCTCCATAGACGCTATTTGGTTTGATAGCGATGTTGCATTAATTCCGAAGCTATTTCTTTTAGGGTGTCAATAACCGCTATTGAATAATTTTACAAACCAATACATGTTGAGCATTGAACCCTTGCGTTTGTCACACGTTCTCAGCTATTTAGTGGAGCCCTGTAACATGACGATATAATCGCGACCGAAATTAGGGAAGCGATACTCAGCAAAAACGTTTTAATTCCCCAGAAAATTGCCAGTCCGGAAATCGCGATATGAGGGGACTGATGGACGCCATGACTTTTGACTGCAACGAAGACGGAACCTACAAGAAAAGGCAATGCTACGGCTTCCTGCAACATTGCTGGTGCGTCGACAGGATGACCGGCGAGGAAATTGACGACACGAGAATGCGTGACTTCCAATTCAATCTCAACTGCGACGAAGGCGGTACGTATGATCGCGTCATAGCTAGGGCTTGGAAAACTTGAGTACCTGAGTGATTCGATTATTAATCGAGTAACGAGCTTCGAGTCGAGTATTCGAGTATCATTCATTACGACGTCATCATCGCGGGGGAGTTAGCGCGGTGGTGACGATAAGCGCATGCTACCCGGGCGGCCCGGGTTCGATTTCCCGTCGGAGACATATCTGGGCACCTCTTTTCTCGCGTCGCCGTTCTTACGGCGACAAAAAAGCCCACAAAAAGACCCGACGAAAGAGCGCACTCACAAGGAATGGAAAGAGCAAGAGATTAACATCGAAAATAACTGTGACATCGGGCACTAATCCGAGGTGGATGCCAGATTAGGGGACCGCAACTGGTCATACCGCATCCTCCTATCTGTTCATTACATCGCATTGTGTCTAATCACATTGTACATTGTGTGTGTCTTGATCAGATGAAAATATGATATCACGATTATTGGATTTTTGGAAAAGGAAATGAATGATGTAGAAAGTTTTGGATGTACATTTTATACAACCATAAAGAAAGGAATGCCAGATTTTCACCACATAAAGATAAATTGATATTTTTCTTCTACACCTATTTCATTGCAATTCACGACACAACTTCGCAGATATGTCATTTCCGGTAACATGCATAGCTTTGTACTACATGTTTCCTATGCTGTGATACGACTATTTGAGGTTTACAGCCTTTGATAGTGGAAAATAGTATCAAGCTATATTTTCAGTTATAAATTAACTCAATACTTGAATCATTGTGCCCAGCCATGGTAATAGTTTCGGTCATATTGTTTGCAATCCATATTTTATTTTCTACAGAAAGACGAGTCTATGCCGACGGTACTTGTGGCGCGACACGTAAAGCTATGAGGGCCAGTAATCCAGCAGCGGCTCGAGCAATGAATTGCGACATGGACGGAAATTACGAGCCTAGGCAATGCGATTCGGTCACTGAGGAATGCTACTGCGCCGAGAAGATGAGTGGCAGAAGGATCCCGCGCACCACGTCACCCAAGGGAGCCCCTCTGGTTGACTGCAGTGCCCCACCACCACCACCACCAACGACGACTCCAGCACCTGGTGAGCATTGATTTGCACTCTAAATCGGAATGTACGTCTTGGTTATGGAGGTCAGGGGCAAACTACTACCACCAGGGTTGCTCGGAATAACTCTGATCCCCAAGCATAATTTCCGATCTCCGGTAGTGTGATTACTGGGGCAATTAGTTTTCGACGTACGCATTTTACCGAACAAAAAAATTAAAACGTAATTTGGGTTTATGTAGTATTTATGCGCCTGGTTTATGTAGGTTTATGTTTTAACAACCACAGCCAGAAATCCGTTCCAATGTATTACATGCTAAAATAAAGGCTCCTGATTAGGTGATGGTTCTATAAAAGGCAACCATTGCCAATAGGTAGATTCAGCTGAACTTATTGCAAAATTGTTTCGTATACCTTCTGATCTGCAGTATGACAAAATCCAAATGCTTTTCTGTGCATTCTGAATAAAAATTTCACTTCAGTTACTAGATACACTTGTTGATGCCACGTTGGTTATGCAGGAATGTAATGCGGAAACAGTGGTCTGTAAGCAACAATGTAATGCCTTAATGCAAAACTAAATATGGAATATCACATACTGTGTATCATGCACAATATCTTGTACAAAACCATTCTTAATGCATGCTGTTTAGAGCCTGATTGTGTACTCAACCAGATCTATTCGGGCGGCAAACAATACAGGATTCTATTATTCCAGATACTCCAGCACCCACACCCAGAGATCCATGCCGACCCAATCCTTGCCGAAATGGAGGATCGTGCTTAGCTAATGATTCCCCGAGAGGCTACCGTTGTCAGTGCCGAATTGGATACAGCGGAGCTCGTTGTGAAATCGGTTAGTAAAAATTTGATTCTACTGTAATAAAATACAAATCATCCCGTCCGCATTATTCTCAATATGCCGGTACTAATTTACAGAGCCGATATGCGGCCCAAATCAGGAATACACAGATTGTGCTACCAACTGCCCGAGGAATTGCGTCGAGCTGTTCCCCAGATGCAACAGAGCTTGCAGCCTTACGCAATATTGTATGTGTAGATCTGGATATGCGGAATTGAGCCCAACAGATAAGACGTGCGTACCGATCTCCAGCTGCCCGAGTGAGTAATTTTATATTTCATTTTCGGATATATGAAGCGTTCATAGTAATACGCCTCTTCGAATTGTGGTGAGAATATTGAATGATCTGATCTAATTTCTAGCGAATCAATGCCTTTCGAGACCGTGCCGAAACTCTGGCCGATGTGTCAACGATAACTCTGACCGAGGATACACTTGTCAATGCGTTAATGGATTCACTGGACCTAATTGTGGTGTTGGTAAGATATGGATCGCTTGTAGTCTTAATAAGTAACGAATAACTATAATCAGATTAGCTGCATGGTGTATCTTTATAGCCAGATTCATGGTCTCCGTCTTGAATGTCAAATTTTGAGAGACTACCATACATACTTAGACTTGACAATGTCTTGTTCCTCTCCGTCATCGAAATGTCCTAGTCCCGATTGTCCGCAATACATCGCATTTGGATGTCCGTTGGTAATATCCAGATTTCTTGATCATTGTTTTTGAAAGAAAGCATTCGTAGTCCCGGCGTGTGATCACACCAGACATGTTGCATTTAGCTCCTTGTCAACGAAATCCTTGCCTCAACGGTGGATTCTGCGAAAATGTGCCTGGCCCACTCGGATACAAATGTACCTGTCAGGCACCTATCAGCGGTGACCGTTGTCAGAACGTCCGTAAGTACATTCTTTCTACCTGGTGATATTGATCCTAGAGTTTAAACATTCGAATACCATTGATTGGTTGGACTGGAAATTTACTATACGGTTGAATTTTGCATGTTTACAACACTTAATTAGATGACATATATCAGAAAAAGCTGAAAAATTTCGTTAATTTATATTATTCGATAAAAATGGCTGTGAATTAAAGTGGTATTGCATTAATATTGCAATTTATGCCTGGATAAATATTCGTTCCAGGCCAATAATGCAAATAATCTTTGTTGCATGAAAACTTTTCAAAGCAGTACCGGTGCTATTGTGCGCAAAATTTAGTTGAATATATTTCTACATTAGATCCAAACCAGTCGTTCTTAACATTTTTTCCTAGTCATGGTTCACTTTCCTGGTGGCATAATAATCACAAACAATTGTACAATGCTAAACTTTCATAATTTCACAATTTTCTTAATCGCTCTGCCCAACTCAATGTGCTCTAGTGTTCAAGAACCACGAGCTCTACCACTCAATACTGTCGACAGCACTACTTTTTCTTTGCAGCTCGTTGCCCTGGAAACCGAGTGTTCAATCCATGTGCGACAAATTGCCCGGCCAACTGCGACAACCGACGTCCCATATGTAATAGAGGCTGCAACCGAGATAGCTTCTGTGTCTGTCCCGAAGGGTCAGTGGAACGTAGCAGTGCAGATAACACTTGCGTACCCGTGTCGGAATGCAGATGTAAGTGAAAAAGAATTCCGTTTCATTCTATTGGCACGGAGGAGACTCTTGATGCAAAGTACACAGCCCGTGATGAGATTTTGATGTAGTATAGAGGCAGGAAAAAGTGGTATTTGAGATAGGCAGCTAGACAAATTGATTTAATTTCCAAACATTTTCATAAAATAATATAACACTGAATATATTAATACTCTCCTAATTTGCGGCCGAAGAATAAATTCTCTATAGTTCCTCTCTGCGTTATAAAATTAGAGCTTTTTATGCATACAAGATTGCTTACCAAATCCAAAGTGGAATGTGCGGAGGCTAAGGATGCTACTATGGGGACTATTGTGTTAGGAAGAGTACTGCACCAATAAAAGTGTATGGTGCTGCTGAACTTCACAGTACTCGTCATTATAACTTATTTGAAACGTCAGTCATAAATTTTTAGATACCCGCGAATTCTACCGACAAGACAACTAACGTACTACTCTTGTTAGAAGATCACTTTACTTCGATTGAAATATGACTATGACCATTTTCTAGGTCTAAAATTGACATAATTTTCATTTTGCAGCTCGCAATCCATGTGCACCCAACCCATGCCAAAGGTCAGCAGACTGCGTAGTATCTGGCGATACCTACTCTTGCCTATGTCCGGTTGGATACATCGGAAGAAACTGCGAAACAGGTACTTAATATTGCCTGCGAAATCATGCATATAAAAAGTGACTTCGGCGACATTTTGATGCCTTGCTTACTTTGCAACGCAGACGCTTGCAGAAGCAGCCCGTGTCAAAACGGCGGTAGATGCCAGGGAGCCGCTAATGCCCGAGGTTACACTTGCAATTGCATGGCCGGATACAGAGGCCGTAACTGCCAGATAGGTAATTGTGCCTCTCACTATACCTTATTATCGTATTTGTCTCACGTTATTCCCAGAGTGACCTCTACATAAATCGAGTCAAGTCACAATGCTGACGAATTTTCAAAACTAGACAGCACAAGATTAATATCTGTGCCTTGACGAACATAATTTAGTTCCTGCACCCTTCTCTAGTATTATTGTGCGATTTCGTTACAAATTGATAGAATTTAGTTAACAATTGTCGAATTGCCTTATTTTCACAGATTGTCAGTAACGAAGTACTTCTCCTACTTGGAGTACTCCAGCAGATTTTTCCTACTTGATCCACCTACTCGTGTGTTTACAATTTTAGACTATTTCCGTTTCTGCTTGGACAGCTATTTAGCCAAAACTACTGACTTTTTACAAAGAAGGGAATAGCCCCTGTATAACTCGACCAAATCTGATGTTGGAAGCTACTTATTTGATTTCTTGTGAGACCTTTTTTTACTTCTACTTGTAGTTGAGTATAAATTTACGGAGTTACTTTTACTTCAACTGGAGTGACTACTTTGAGCACCTTTGCTTCTATTTAGTGACGGATCCGTGCGAAGAGAATCTCGGACAGTTCTGTGACGTGAACGCAGAGTGTCAAATGGACTCCAGCTCCGAATACAGATGTAGATGCAAAGCCGGATACAAAGGAAACGGTTTTACGTGCGAAGGTATTGTGACCTTTAAATGAAGCTGGAGCATTAAATCTGATTCGATCTCCCATTAATAGAAATGTCTCCATGCGAGAGGGCGAGCGGACGAGCATGCGACGTCAACGCTGAATGCAAGACTGGCGTGGCCAGTCGATTCCGATGCGAATGCATGTCTGGATATACCGGCAATGGATTTTCTTGCAGTAAGATGCTTTACGTAATATAGGAGAGATGATTCATGGTTCGTAACTAGAGTACGTGATGAGATATTAATCTCCATAACATGTATTCGTGAAAGATTTTCGAATGACAAGAAGTATCCTAAACATTTATGTGAACAAGCTCTTGGAGGTACAGAAACTTCAATGTACAATTGAATGATATATTTATATTGAAATAAACCTGACTATTTTTATCTGACACTCGTTAGAGTTAATCCTCAGCAACTATTAGAGAAGGCGAAGTACTTAGTACAATGTACATTAAAGACGTATCACCAAATATGATGTCACCGGCAAAAAAAAACGACTACTTGAGGAAAACAGATGGCTTATGCTCAGCGTACTATTTTTGGATTTTACACAAACTCCTTCTGTTCGCACACGTTAGGTTGGCGGAAATTTTTATGCCGGTGATGTCATATTTGGTGATAAGACTATTGATATATAAAGTTATCTTGAATTCTCTACTGGTACTGGCCGAAAATATTCGGGTGTATTTTAATATGAATATATTATTCATTTGCTATGGTAGCCATTAAATATAGTTCATACAATAGCTGCGGAGTAATTCAAAGATCGTGGATAAAGCATTTATCTTCACGATGCTTCCTGACTAGAGTTGATATAAAGGATTTGAAGGATAAACGTTGTTTGGATGAACATTAATTATGTGCAATAAGAACAGGGTATAATCATTCATCATCACACCACACATTTGACTATCGTATAAAGCAACTGTATTGTGTTGTGGTAGTTACTTGTTACAAAGTCATGCAAAGCATTGGAATCGTTTTCAGGGGCGGTTGCGGACGACCCTTGCCAATTACCAGATGGCAGCACCTGTCATCCCGATGCGCTATGCAGAATGAGCCAAGGCAGACGAGTCTGCCAATGCAAGGAAGGGTACAGAGGCAACGGCAGAACAAGTTGTACAAGTATGCGATACATTTTTGCATTATTTAAAATATTCCGGAAGCAGGTGTCCGGCAAAACTTTCCTTTTAAAGAAATGCAAACCTTCCAGGCCGCATTATAGCCTTCTACACTTTGTGATATATATATATAAGCATGGTTTAACCGCTTCTTGTTTGGTTACATCAACTTGACTTTGCATTGAATGCTAATGGATTTGTGAGACTAGACCTAGCCAGCGAATTGGTCAAAGTAGTTGGTTGGTAGTTAAGTAGGAATTGAAGTAATGTCGCAAATTTTTACTCAGGCACATGTAGAAGTAGTGATTTCCAAGTAGGTAAAAAAGTAAGCATTCTATGCCTAGTTTTTTTTTTTCTCGATAGACTGAAAGGAAGGAGGCAAACCTACTTGAGTATTTCAAAAAGTAGAAATACTACGTTACCGACCCCTTATGCTAGCCTGCAAACACACTTGTATTTAAACGAGAAATATATAAGTGCATAAATGTTGAATGCTAAATGAATTTTACACTAGTGATATGAACGGTTACAAAAAAATTCCTACGGCCTTCCTAGGAATCGATGAATGCGAAGAACGCTACGGACGCCCATGTCTAAAGGATGCCGATTGTGTTCGAGACCGAAACGCATTCCGATGTCAGTGCAAGCCGGGCCTCATCGGCAACGGCGTCTCCAACTGCTGTAAGTTATGACAATCCAGCGATTCTCTGTGTGGTTATCCTCTGCTATTTGTGAATCAGATCAAAGTCCATGCAATTCAAATCCGTGTCAGAACTCGGCAAGATGCACTGCTGTGGATGAAGAGGACTACACGTGTACGTGCGGACCTGGATACACCGGAGTTAATTGTGAAATAGGTGAGTTACCTTGTGGCGTGCGAACGATCGAATGTAGCTGTGTGTTAGTCCTGATATATGAACTGATATAAATTCCATCTATGGCAAATATACGAGTGTGTGTAAGTTTGCTGTGGTATTTTTGTCAATTCGAAATTTTATGTTTATTCGTTTCGAGTGGGTATTGAAATTCGAAATCCTTCAAATGTTTGTGTGAGATGTCGCGCAAAATCTCAAGTATAATGAAACTATGGGTGCTCCGTTATTGAATCTTTGTTTCATACGCAGCCAGTGATTTGAAAAGTTGAAAACTACAACACTTACTTATCAGTTATCACTTGTCCTTGATAGAACTTGACCAAAATGGGAAGCTTTGGCTTAGCCCTAGAAGCGTTTGTATAGGTCATATTTCTGCCGTTTAGGCTATGATGTTAAATTGAACGTAGAAAAGACCACCCGCCGGTCATATCCCTGAATGATTCTGGCGTGTGTAGTTCACATTTTGTAAGAAATGAGGATGACGTTGATGATACGTGATGTGAAGAAAACGTAAATGTAACAAATCTTGCTACAGTATTGGATCCTTGTGCACCGAATCCATGCGGTAACGGAGGAAGATGCAACCGTGGAGCTGGTATGATGTACACATGCACCTGTATCGGAGGATATTCTGGCAGGAATTGTGATGTAGAGCGTGAGTTGAGAATAAAATGAATTACATAATGTGGCCAGATCTCACTTATTATATTATCTTACAGCGAAAGATCCTTGTGAATCGAATCCCTGTAACAACGGAGGTGTGTGCAATCGCGGTGTTGGTATGATGTACACGTGCGCCTGTACCGGAGAATATACTGGCAGGAATTGCGATGTAGCACGTGAGTCACGCATGTAAAATAAGTTGATACGGTTGCCGAATCTCCCTTACACTATCAATCATATTTCTATACAGCGAAAAATCCGTGTGAACCAAACCCATGCATGAACGGGGGTATGTGCATTCGTGGGGTTGGTATGATGTACACCTGCACCTGTACCGGAGGATATACTGGCAGGAATTGCAATGTAGCACGTGAGTCAAGCATTAAAATAAGCAATTNCGNTTGCCAGATCTTCCTNACACCATCAATCATATTTNTATACAGCGAAAAATCCNTGTGAACCAAATCCCTGTAACAACGGNGGTATGTGCAATCGTGGGGNNGGTATGATGTATACCTGTGATTGTATGGAAGGTTACTCTGGAAGGAACTGTAACACAAAGGGTGAGTGACTTNCACNCAGTAGATTAGTTTGTGTTACTGTTACCTTTGCGCTATCTTAGCACCGGAAAATCCNTGCGATAAAAACCCGTGTATGAACGGAGGTGTGTGCAATCGTGGGGTTGGTATGATGTACACCTGCAACTGCATGGAAGGTTACTCTGGAATGAACTGTGAGACAACAGTGCCACCACCTACTACTCCAACACGTGAGAATACGCTTTTATACAATTACGATCAAGATTATGTAAAGAATACAATGGTTTGAATTGGATGACAAAGCAGAGATGGGAAATTCCTGTAACTGCTATCGTGAAAATTTCAAAAATCGAATTCCGAAATCTCTCGAACTTACAAGAGATCGTTTGAATTGGTTAGGTTTCATCATACCCATGATTCCGTAGCAAGGACTGAGAACAGTGGGCACGTTTATGGGGGACTAGTCCTTACCGACATAAACTTCCTGAATTCAAAACTCTTCCATTACTAGCACACTAAACATACTTCCATTGTACCACAACTTGACGGTATTGGAAGGAATAAGATGCAATAGGGATGTCGGATTGGACGTTTTGAACTATGCCTATAATCACTTTCACATGTCTATAAGTTTTTCGTTGATTTTAATCGATGGTCAAGATGCCAGCTAATCTATAAATCGAGGATGAGCACGAGAATATTGATCATGTACTATCTATCGTAACAAGTTTAGGCATGGAAAGCTGTGTTATCAGTTTGATTGTCTGGTTTTTCTGTTGCTTTGCTGATTGTAACGTAGAAGAGTTTGATAATTTACGAGTTGCTTAAGATAAGATATTCCCGAACTGATTCCTCTTCACTTGAACATGATGACGTTCGATAGAGGTTAGCACCTGAAATCTTTTCAGCACAAACTGCTTGTGAACCGAATCCGTGCTTTAATGACGGCACGTGCACACTTCGTGGTCGCCTGTTCAGGTGTCTCTGTAAGCCTGGATATTCAGGAAGACGGTGCAATGTGCAACGTGAGTTTGTCGTGACGGTGTCAAAAATTCGTCATCTATCAACGATTCGTGTCATTAACCAGGAAATGGCTGGAATTACTAAATTGCGCAAGAGCCACATCGCTACTAACAATATATCCAATTTGTTATTGCAATAGTCGCGGAATGTCGCTGTCATTTATTTCAATTGTTGCTTGAAGAAATTTGGAGTTGCCTGTGTATGTCCGGCTGTCGCTAGACTTGGAATCATCACTCAGACAACGACTCATGAATAGGGATGGGCATAGCGATTTTGAGTTCTCGAATTCAAGTCGAGTATCAACTGTAATGACTGGATTCGAATAGTGAGAGCCAGTTCCGAGGTTCCAAGTCACNAGTCAATCTCACTTTTATATTTTTGACTCGAGTCAAGTCGAGTCATTTACAATTTACCANNGAGTCAAGTCCTAGTCGAAGTCAGNGAGTAGAGGGCCGAGTCTGAGTCATTGNGTTCACTGTTCGGTTTTGAGTTCAATCCGGTNCAACCCACTTTNTCCCACTCTGCTNGAGTGATGTAGAATGGCTNNCATTCACAATATCGTAATTTTCNNGGAGTCCTAACAGTTTCTAGCCCTANTTTCCAAGNNNCAGGANTTATNGAAGAAATATCAACAACGTGGTGACTTTACTATTCTTCAAAGTTACAATGAAATNTCTGTCTTGGCCGTCCTAGTCTCGAGTCATATGACTTGGTTCAAGTCATGCACATTGCACAATGACTCGAGTACGANTNAAATCATTACACANATTGACTCGAGTCGAGTCATTTTACACAATTGAAAAAAATTACTCGAGTCAAGTCAAGTCACCAAAAAAGCTTGACTCGAATCATTACAACCCTGTGATCGACCNTCATAAAGCACAGTCAAGTCATNGACCNGGAATATGAAATTACTTCNGACGATGTTTATATGAATTATGAAATCATNATCATTGTGGTCGCATAAAAAGTCTTTGAACTTTCTATGTCATTATTACTGTTAAACGTCACAACAGGCGGTACTCGGCGACTCTGCTCGANTCAGTACTTNACTAGGATTCGAATTAACCTGATGCTCGATTTAGTCCAGCCCCACTCATATTGCGACTCTGTCATCAGAAGATTTTGACCTCGATTCTGACTCCCTCAACTATTCATCAATTCAACTAACCATNTCAACTATGATTCACAACTTCAAATCGAAATCAGTGTCTCTGACTTTTTCTCACTGANTGACCCCCCCTCCTCCAGAAAAATACATCTATTTGAACATTCAAACTACATTTCGAATTACAGTAACTATTTCTTTGTACGTACGCACTTCCGGATAGATGACANACAGAAGAGTAGTATATCTTGTATAGTGTTACTTTANCCGGCACAGACACTCTATACAAAAATGATTGGCTNCTTCATCAAAAGAGGTAGTGTTAGTCCTAAAATTATCCTATNTCGGTGTCAAGCTGTACGAATGAGTGTGTACNCNAATTTTATATNANAANCTCACTGATNNAAAGNANTATAGTAANATGTCAACAAGAAAATTACAGCNTCNANGTTCANTGTTCATTTATCATACAATGAAGAATGNCATCTGCAACAGATTCTATTTGCAAGCGCACATCCAACACTATTGTCATTTAGAAGTGGTAATTCGCTGCTTGCATTAACTATCATCACATGACTAACAAGATCTCAACCATGCTGCATTTTATTGGCGGAGATTGCCCTTTTAGCATTGATTTGTTTATTGTATGCAAATCTAGATATCTCTGTCATGGTACTCGAAATGTGGGAATGGATAATTTTAAAGCATATTATGAATCCACTCTTCAGGAAATCCCTGCAGACCAAATCCCTGCAAGAATCGCGGCAGNTGCGTTCGCACTGGTAGGACGTACACGTGCAATTGCCAGCAAGGCTATGCTGGAATCAATTGTGACCCAATTACAACGACTGAACCAATTACGACCGCACGTGAGATAGTATTTACTGTTTTTCAGTAGCTAGTTACTCATTTTGCTTCATGACGATCAGTACATTGCATGAGCAGTATTNTGACTCAATTATGTTCTATCCTTTTGTGTCAGTACATCATTTCACAGCTAGGGTCGAGTTTCAGCAAACGCTTTTCTATATTTGTAGTATGTATTAAACAGCTTGTGCCCCCGTTTTTGTTACCATTCCAAGTCAAGAGTGAAAGTGTTGCNATGCAAGCTTCACAGTAGATCNATGGGCACAAAGTATTTGGCATAGTTCGAAGTCTTGTCTTCAGTATAGCATCTCTCGTCATATTGCATTAGATTTCATGGGCCTGCGTCATGTTATGAGACATGCGTTTTCATATAGTTTGTATTATTGAAACAAAACTTTACTTTATACACATGAAGACGGATGTTTNTCTTCATCATTCCAAACAGGCAGATCATACTTACAGCATCAATTATAATATCTTACAGCGAAAAATCCATGTGAACCAAATCCCTGCAACAACGGAGGCATGTGCAATCGTGGGGTTGGTATGATGTATACCTGTGACTGTATGGAAGGTTACACTGGAAGAAACTGTGACAATATGGGTGAGTTACTTACAAATGTCAGACTCGCCTGCGTTACTAATGCTTCTGTACTACAGTTCCAGTTCAAAATCCGTGCGAGCCAAATCCTTGCATGAACGGCGGTATATGCAATCGCGGGGTTGGTATGTTGTACACGTGCAGTTGTACAGGAGGATATTCTGGCAGGAATTGTGGCGTAGCACGTAAGTCAAGCATTAAAATAAGTAATTACGGTTGCCAGATCTTCCTTACACCATCAATAATATTTTTATGCAGCGAAAAATCCGTGTGAGCCTAATCCATGTATGAACGATGGTATGTGCAATCGTGGGGTTGGTATGATGTATACCTGTGACTGTATGGACGGTTACACTGGAAGGAGATGTGGTGTGAAGCGTAAGTCGCATTGTTCGCAAATATACTTTCATTTCGTCGCACAAATGTGTAACCCGTGCACTGACGCGTCATTATAGGAGATGATTCGTGCACTGCCAGACGTGCGCGGGCTATGGCCAACTCAGCTAGTATGCCTGGCGCATACGTTCCTACCTGTGACGAATTCGGACTTTACGACAGCACACAATGCCACGGATCGACAGGTTTCTGCTGGTGTGTGGACACGGAGACTGGCGAAGAACGCACCGATACCAGAGTGGGTCCTGGACAGCCAATTGTTTGCGAGCCAGTTACAACGCCTGAGCCGATGGCGACTACACAGAAACGTGAGATAGTTTTCAACTGGTTTTCAACACATATTTACTGATTTTTGCCTTATGATGAGCAGAACATTGTATGAGCAGTACACAAGTATGAATTCATGACTGGACTGTAGATCCATGGGCACAAAGTCGCTCACTACATTGCGTTAGATATTAAGGGTCTGGGTCATGTTCTGAGTCATCCATTTTTATATAGTTTGTATCAAGTCATTACTTCATACATATGAGTCATTCCTCTCCAAATCCACTATGGATGCTTGACGTTGACGTTCCGAGTTTGAGTAAACCCAATTGTTTTGCAGCTAAAGATCCGTGCGCACCAAATCCGTGTAGTAACGGAGGTATGTGCAAGCGCGGTGCAGGTATGATGTACACTTGCGAATGTAGGGGAGGTTACTCAGGAATGAACTGTGCCAGGAGGAGTCTGGGTGAGTGGCTGCACAAACAGTAGACTAGCCTGAGTTAATATTGCCTCTGTACTATCATAGCACCAGGAAATCCTTGTAATCCAAACCCATGTAAGAACGGGGGTGTTTGCAGACGTGGGGACGGTATGATATACACCTGTGACTGTAAGGCAGGTTACTCCGGAATGGACTGTACAGTGATGGCTGTACTTCCAACTCCGTCTCCTATGCCAAAAGGTATTTCTGTTTTCCTGTTATTCTGTATGATATGAAACTATGTTTCGGAGTACACCGTCACAAATGTTGCGATTTCTCAAGTCACATTGCTGTGGGCTCGGCATAAAACTTTGTCGGTTGCTGTCAGCGTTAAACTTCCTATTCATGTAAGTTGCTGGCTTGTAGCTGAATGGCGAGAAACCATGAAGGGTTTTTCAAGAGAAAACATTGCTTCCTTCCTTATATACATAATTTGTGCCGTCAGAATATATTTCGAAATCGCCGATTAACGGACATTTGCACCATTGACCTTCTCACTTCATTTTAGTTTTGTTCTCCTATATTGACTTGGTTTTGTGTTCGTTTCTCTGTTCGTTTTATTGTCCTACTTATCTGAGGAAAGAAATTGATTATTACATCCAAATATGTACGGGTCACTCCAGTGGAGCTGGTCAAAGTAGTCATTGTTGGTCACAAAGTAAAAGTCGAAGTAACGTTGTAAATTTCCAATCAAGCCTAAGTAGAAGTATCAATTTTCAAGTCAGTAAAAGTAAGTTTTCTAAGGCTAGTTTTGCCTTAAATTGAGAACTGTTATGTTAAGTCATAACCACTAGAGCAGTGGTTCTCAACCTTTTTTTAGACACGCCCCCCTTTTTGATAGTGAAAAATTTCGCGCCCCCCTTATCGTCATATCACAAAATCCAACTGGGATGCTAGCAACCCCAACAGATTGTTTGGTTGTATGGTCGGTTATAAATGTTGATGAGAGAATAAAAAAAATATGAAAGTGGGACTATATAGAGAGAAACACGCGTGCAATGGAGGTAAATCGCGCAGAGTGCGAATTTTTTTTTTTAGGTGACCGCTTCTTCGTCCCCCCCTTCAGATGTTTCACGCCCCCAAAGGGGGGCGCGCCCCCCAGGTTGAGAACCCCTGCACTAGAGTAAGTAGTGCAAGTGGGCAAAACCTACTTGAGTACTCGAAAGAAGTAGGAGTGGTTTGTTACTGACCTTTGACTTTAGTTATGTCGGTTCTCCCTGTGAATACCATCTAATGTCAGTTTTTCAAATGAAATATTGTTTCTTTTTATTACTTGCATGATTATTAACACTCTCCTCTGTGTTTCATGACAAATTATGAATCTCTTGTTTACAAGTGTAAAATTTTATCGGGTTTGCATTTTCAGGAGACTGTCAAAAACGAAACGCTGGAAAAGTCGGATTGATGGACGCCATGATTTACGACTGCAACGCCGACGGAACGTACAAACGCAGGCAATGCTACGGTTTCCTGAACCAATGCTGGTGCGTCAATCCTGTCACCGGCGAAGAAATCGATGACACAAGAATGTCCAGATTCACCTTCAATCTCAACTGTGACAGAGGAGGTTGGGACACGGCCGTATTTTTTCTAAATTGCGCAGAACTCAATACTGATTGAGTCACTTTCTCGCAGATCAACGAGTGTGGCCCGACGGTAGCTGCGGTCAAGTGCGTCAGATAATGAGGACGGAGGATCCAGACAGGGCTAGAATCATGCGCTGCGACTCTGACGGCAATTACGAGCTGAAGCAATGCAAAATGGATGGAGAGTGCTACTGCGCTGACAAAATGACTGGCGAGTTGATTGCAGGCACAGTTTATGTTATAGGAGTTGAAAATTTAGACTGCGATCCAGTACCGACGACACCAAAAGCACCAGTAACACCCAAGCCCGGTGAGTGAAATTTGTGGCCATTTTTTAAATCAAATTAATTTTAAATACATTAAAACATTATTCCAAGAGGGCCTGCTTGTGTATCATGCACATGAAAATACTATCAATAAATGGTAAAATATAATTATTTTACACCTCTGGCTGATGGTACATCTTCATGCTTATTTAAGGCAGGAGACTCTCCCAGAAAATGAAATAAAAAACTCAAAAGTCCTTCTCTCGTTCATATTTGCTTGCTCTATTTGATGTCATCTTTCATCTGTCCAAGTCTTTTATTGATTGGATATGCTTAAGTGTGACAAATTTAACTATGCAGTCATCGCCTCCCCTACTAATCAGCTCAACTTGTTACAACAACCAATATGCTGAATCCTGTCAATCTACGTATCATTGACGATATCTATGATGTATGTTTGGTGTATTAAGTCCTCAAAAGTAGAGGTGACGTAGAGGAATTTTGTACTTTGTCAATTGATAAGTATACTGTTAACATCGAAACTTATTGCAAACAACCCATCTTTGTGCGTCTTATCAGGAGGCGATGTAACGGTCGCAGGAAGAGTAGTGTGAAGATCAGAAGCCTAAAAATTATGTTCTTGCATATTGTGAATTGTGAATACACATGTTTTTTCCAGTGCCTGCCAATCCATGCCGACCGAATCCTTGCCGAAACGGCGGAACCTGTTCTGCTGACGATTCAGTCAAAGGATATCGATGCAGATGCAGAATCGGATACAGTGGAATGAACTGCCAAATAGGTCGGTAGAGTTGACGTTGCGTATGAGCGATCAGCCAGTTTAATCTCCTATAAAAGTAATATTTGATATATTTAAAACATTTTTTTATTATTTTTTCAAAATAATAATAGCATCTTTATTCCAAGCAAAACAGCTGAAAACACACATAATTCGGGAAGCAACCTTCCCCGTATCGTCGAGATTAAAGTAATCTTTTGAAATTTTAGAAATAAAGTCAAATTTTTATTTCTATGCAATATATTTATGCCATATACTATTTTAATATTATTATTTATATCAGGGTTGTAACCAAGTCACAAGGTTTCGAGTCACAAGTTAATCTCACTTTTATAGTTTTGACTCGAGTCAAGTCGAGTCATTTTCAATTCACCACCGAGTCAAGTCCGAGTCCAAGTCACGGAGTATAGTGTGGAGTCAAGGTCATACTGTTTTGACTCGAGTCCTAGTCCAAGTCATTTTGTCGACTGTCCAGTTCCGAGATAATGTCATGTGAAACCCACATTTTACAACTCTGCTCGGTGATATCGAATGCTTCGCTTTCATAATATACTAATTTTCCTCACCTTTAACAGTTTATAGTAGCATTTTCAAATACCAGTACTGATAAACGAAATAATTATAGTCTGATACCTTTAATATACTTCGAAATTACAATGAAATACGTGTCTTGGTAGACCCAATCTCAAGTCGTATGACTTTTTCATTTTTAAGAAAATGACTCGAGTCAATTTGAGTCACCAAAATATCGTGACTCGAGTCTTCGCAACCCCGATTTATATATATATATATTATGATATCACAGATAATTAAACTGATCTGAACTAAACAGTCATCCTCATCTCAAATTGACAGCGCCCTCATGTGGTGTCAACCGGGTATACGACGGGTGTGCCAGCAACTGCCCACGGAATTGCTTCAATTTATTCCGAGAATGTATTCAATCGTGCAACACGAGGGAATATTGTGTCTGTCGGCCAGGCTACGTGGAAAGGAGCGCCACTGATAAAACATGTGTGGCCATCCCCAGATGTCCAAGTGAGCATGCGCGGTTGTGAAGTGTTTAGGGTACCTGGGATGTAGTTTCAGTAATTTATTGATGCGATGGCCCGTTGTGACATTAAAAAATGCGTGATATCTGAATTTCGGTATCTTGTGTATTGGATTCTTCAACAAGACTGGTGCTTGTAAAATTACGTCTTTATATATGATATAGATTAGTTTGACTGAATTTACGGTGGTCGATTTTTTATTGCAGCCAATCACTGTCTCACGCGTCCATGCAGAAATTCCGGAAAATGCGTCAACGACGACTCTGCCAGAGGTTACAAATGCGAATGCGCCGCAGGGTATATGGGACCAAATTGCGGAAATCGTAAGTGTCGCTAAACTAATATTTTGAACATTAACCATAATCAAAGGTTTCTCTCGAACTAGCAATAGCAATATTGTAAACTTTGAATTGCGATTTTAAACTCACCAGATTCGACTGCATTTCGAGATCACAAAACAGGTTTCACAATAGATTCATGCGCCCAGAGTATTGGCATAGTATGAACTCCTAGTTTCAGTATGACATTTCCTGTTATATTGCATTGGATTTTAAGAGCCTGAGTCATACTCTGAGACATCTATTTTTATATAGTTTGTATCAATGAAACGATCACCAATTGATACACATTAAGGTGGGTGCTTGTCTCTATCGTTCCAAGACAAGAGTGAAATGCTCTTCAGCAAAAAAGGATTGAGAATTGAATTCACAATGGATGCACAACTTCAATGTTCCAAGTTTGAGTAATATCGACTTGTTTTGCAGCTATAAATCCGTGCGCACCAAATCCATGTAAGAACGGAGGTATGTGCAAGCGCGGTGCTGGTATGATGTACACTTGCGAATGTACAGAAGGTTTCATCGGTGAGGACTGTGCCATGCGGGCAGCTGGTGAGCGACTTACAAACAATAGACTATTCTGAGTTACTATTGCCTCTGTACTATCATAGCACGGGAACTTCCTTGCGATAAAAACCCATGTATGAACGGCGGTGTTTGTGAGCCAGGTGCGGGTATGATGTACACGTGCACATGTGCAGACGGATACTCAGGAGCTATGTGTGATCTTAAAGGTGAACTTTATACTGGTATTGACAACCCGCAAAAATTTATTTGGAATTACCATGGATTGTTTCATTGATATGAGCATGGTGATCAGGATTGATTTT
Source organism: Botryllus schlosseri (assembly GCA_000444245.1). Lineage (NCBI taxonomy): Eukaryota > Metazoa > Chordata > Ascidiacea > Stolidobranchia > Styelidae > Botryllus > Botryllus schlosseri. The sequence continues at coordinate 38,401 of ATSW01009251.1, forward strand.
TCACTCGAAGTGCTGTGTGCAACTGTGCCATGTGTCACTAATTGCGCAACTGAGCTATAATATCTCCAGCAAAGGGTTAAGTCAGGGACTGATACAGCAGTATCGGTACATGGTACCAAATCACAATTGCTTGATCGCGTCAACTTTTTCGTTACGGTATGAGCCATTTCGAAAGTCATGAAAGACAGTATATTTACAAAAGCCATTGGAAACAGATGTTTGATGGTCTATGCTTTTCCAAATGCTAAAAGTGGAGTTCTTTCTGGTCAAATCTTGTTGTAATTCAGCTGGAGTCTATTGATATAATGTCTAACAACTTTTGGGAATTGCGTACGGCTAATTGCCATGTTTGTCATGCCTCACGAATGGACAATCTCTTTCTCAATCTGTAGACAAGGACAATTGCAGACCGAATCCATGCAAAAATGGCGGAACCTGCGAAAGTGTAATGGACTCGGATGAGCCATATAGGTGCAAGTGTAAGAGCGGATTCTCAGGAAAGACCTGTACAAAGAGAAGTGAGTGGATCGATTTTAAAAAGCGCAATTCTTTTACATGTGGGTCAAGTAATAATCTTACTATTATTAGGAGAATAGTCCTTAATCATTCGCCTTTCAGCCCTGTGTAGGTGTAATTGTGTGTTTAACTATACTTGCTTCAGTCGTGTATTCTAAATAATGGTACGTTCAAAGGCCTTAGTCATGGAATTGGTACAACATCATAGAAGGTTATAGCATGAAATATATAGTCAACTTTTAGTAAAGTAGAATAATTTAGTGGTTAGATGTAATTGATGTCTATGAGTCATAGTATGCAAGAACCAGTAGAGATTTTTGCCTCACAATGGAAAGGACTTAGTATATTTTTGTCCTTGACGTTTTTGCGGCATATACACCGACTCATGATGCACATACACACGATCTGTGCATTGCATATGCATACCATGAGTGCATGATGTGCATATGCCGCTGGACAAGGAAGATGCAGATATAGCCTTTGACGGCTTTCTAAGTCTTGCACCACCCCTCCATGCTATCCCAGTAATGCATGAGCACCAAGCAGGGAAGTCATGGATACCAGTGTTACTAATAAGGTCTTTGGTCTGAGCCGGCCGGGGATCGAACCCACGACCTACCGATCAAGAAGCCAGACGCTTCACCATTACGCTATCTTGTCGGCACAATGTATTATATTTGCTGCTATCCTACGTCCTGATGCATTTGCTATGCATTAGTCATCACTCAAACTTCTTTTGGAGTTTTATTTTGCCTTCACCCATGGACCGAAATCACTGGTTTTTAGATTTGACTTTTACTGTCATCCGCATTATTACACTATTGAAATTTCTACAGCACGTAAAAGGCGCGCTGTGTGCATTGCCTGGGGAGACCCGCATTACAAGACATTCGACAAGAGCGGATGGCACACTTTCATGGGTAAATGCAAATACGTCGCATCGGAATCCGTCGGTATTCCGTCCAACAGCGATAGATGGTTCCGTATCGTCGCGGAGAACGAAGTACGATTCAACAGAACCGCAGTCTCGTATGTCAAAGAAGTCACACTTTATCTTGACGGTGGCAACACAGTCATTGTGATCAAAAAGGAAGGCGTGGTCACGGTAAGAAAGATGATATTTCGATATTGTGCACTAAGACAATGAGATATGTCCTTCTTGACATTACACCCATGTTGCTAAGGCTGATGTTTAGAGTCTGCACTTCAGATTACTGCGATCCAACATATCGATTTCGCCTACCAGCACACGCCACTTCATTGTCATTGCTGATCCTTTTTATGTTATATTTTGTTACTTTCCATTGAGTGTGCATCTCTTTTTTTAGCGCTTCGCGCGATTCACCCCTCACTCTTCGTTATTGCTTTGTTTATAGTTCGAATTTCATATTTGACAATTCTCTCAGTCATAACCTTCCATGCCATCAAACTATCCGTTGGGATTGCTAGCATTCTGGTTGCATTTTGTGATATGACGATAAGGAGGGCGCGAAATCTTTTCACTATCATAAAGGGGGGCATGTCTAAAAAAGTTTGAGAACCACTGTTCTAGGTCAAGGCGAACGTTTGATTGAAAGAGACTATTCAAAGTCTTGTGCTTGTGCTGAAGTGTTTTCCCCAAGAGCCTTTCCTATAATTGGGGGCTTGACTCAATGGATTTCCCCCATCACAATTTTTCTTTATACACGGTATGATAAAAATGCTTCTGTAAATGTAACGAATGCTCATAAATCAGCAAAATGTGTCATATCTATTTTACCAGGATACATTTTGTAGTCAATAAAGTCTTGTAACGTTTCCGTCGTATTCCGAGGTTTGTCTGTAATGACTTGGACGCATCGTCATGCTATACGGCGATTTCAGGTTAACGGAAACGTGGTGACAGAGGCTGATACACCGTCGTACAAAATCGAGACTCGTGGAAGCTACGCTTTGGTTACGACCGCGCATGATGTCTGCGTGACCTACAACGGCAACAGAATGACCGTCAGAATGCCAGAGCAATACAAGAGACAGGTTGGAATTTGAGACGCTCATCTCCATTCACTCGGAATTAATTCTATCATTGTCGGAAGTATCTTTCGTATTGCTCTTGTTAGGTGACCTGAATCTTGTGCCATAACATAAAAAGGGCATATTGGAGAGAGTTCAATACATATCTAAACAGCTATTGTTGTAAGGATGCTGAGATTAAAATAATCCTGTGACTCAAGCTCTGTATCCTAGTCACACAGTATTAATTAGCATAATCTACATCGAGATTCTTGAACTTCTTTTACCGCGGTCCCCTAATTTATTTTGGGGGGTTACCTCAGCCACCTATTGCGATCTAGTCCGACAGAATATTTTGAAGAGCATAAGCAGGGTTTCCGTCGACGGAGATAAAAAATTAAAGACACCCAAATATTCTGAGTAGCGTATCCATGAAATTTACAATGCTGCCTACTACAAAAAAGGTCATCACTTTCTCTCAGCTCTCATCACAACCTCATTACCAGTTGGAATGCGGCTATTAGCGTTCAGATCGTCCGTGTGGTCGTTTTAACCCATTGTGAGCTCCAAAAATTATACAAAATAACTTTATAGTTTATATAGTATATAGTTGGGTTGGCCTTTTTTATGGACTGCTAAAATTAGTTCGTCTACCCCAATGGGTCCATGGACTCCAGTTTAAGAACCTCTGATCTACATAAACATGCAATCGATCAGGTCCGCGGATTTTGCGGCAATTACGATGGCGACAAAGACAATGACTTGCTGATGAAAAATGGCGTCATGGCCGATGACTTCGGCGACGTAGCTGTCAGCTACCAAGATGGCGACTGCGACAAAGAGCTTCCTCCTCCTGTCGTCTGCTCGGAAGAGGACAGAAAGAAATGGTAAGCCGAACGTTGTCCTGTATCGGAATGTTTATCGAGAATGACATTGCGATGTAGGGCAAGTGACGAAAACTGTGGAATGCTCTTACTCCCGGGCGGACCGTTTGCGGATTGTCAATCTATCGTGGACAACACCGGTTACATACAATCTTGCATTGTTGACGCTTGTGCCGTCGGAGAGTTTGAAGTTATACGGGTGAGAGGGAGTTGAAGTTTGCGTCGTACATAAGGCACCGTCTTCAATCCTTTTATTTGTTAGGCATTTGAAGCGTACGTCTCGGACTGTAAAGACAACGCCATCGACTTGTGCGATTGGAGAGAAAAGGCGCAGAGACCTGCCTTCAAGTGCCCAAGCAACAGCGCCTACTCGGGATGTGCCAGCCCGTGCCAGAATTCGTGTTTGAATCCAAATGCTGAAGTCGAGTGAGTAGTTTATTTTATCTTGCAGGGTGAGGCACAGAGCTCAGTTCAGTTTATTAGCAATTTATATCAGTTTAATACACCACAAAAATTGCGATACAATGAAAAGATAAGGAGATGTCGAAACGACTTGGAACAATCTTTGAAATCAGACACCCACCTTGGCCTAGGCGATGTAAAGAGGAGGCATGCACACTGAATGAAAAGTAAAAAAAGATATTATAGAAAAGCAAGCGACACAAAATGGGTTGACATGTCACAGAAGGTACGGTCAATAGGTCAGGTCGTGATCCGGTAATCTTGAAGGCCAACTAGAGGTGGTCAGTAGAGCTGGGCAAGAGGGAGTACCTGAGAAATTTGAATCCAAATCGAGTATTAGACTTCGAGTCGAGTCTTCAAGTGTCATTCATTACGACGACATAAGAATACGGATGTCGTGAGAAGTTTAAATTTGTGATTTTCATGCAACCATTAAGAAACCAATTCAAGCTCTACCCGACATAAAGAATGCTTAGTGTTTTGCTGACTATACCCAAGTCATTGCGCTTTATGTCATTTTCAATAATGTGTGTAGCATTGTACTACATGCGTGGGGTGCTTTGATACGGCCGTTTGCTGTTTCAAGGCTACCTTCGCGTTGTTAGTATAACTCTTGGTTGAAAGGGCATGGGGGCGTAGACTTGAAGTGTATTTTCATATAGTTTCTTACTACTTGACTCAAATCATTGCAATAAATATTGGATTCGGATTCGAGAGTCGAAACAGCCGGAGTGACCCATTAATGAAGTACTTCTACCAGTGTTGGGATCAAGTCACTACCTTCGAGTCACGAGTCATTTCGAGTCATTGCACATTTTGACTCGAGTCAAGTCAATCGATTTTCGAAGGTGACTCGAGTCAAGTCAAGTCACTCGATTTTTGGAGGTGACTCGAGTCAAGTCGAGTCAAGTCAAGTCACGAGTCAAGTCATAATTCAAGTCAAATTGCCTTTTCGAGGTATGAGGCGTGATTACGTCATTGTATTTTGCTAGCTGTCTGAAATACAGATTGAGTGGTCATTGATTTTGAACCGATGAACGAATATACAGTTAAATATACACGGAAGTAAGGCGCTGTATCGCTCACATATAAGTAGAACTAATAATAAACTACGTAAGTAATTGCACAGCCTCAGTTTATAGTTACCAGTCAAAATATAGAGAAAAGAATTGATAAGACGCAATATATTACCCTTTTGCAAATTGATATGATACAATTCGAGTCTGCGCCAATGGTTGAGGACTATATAAACTATTTTCGAATTCAATTTCAATAAAACAAGAGGTTTGGTTAAGTTAAGAATATAGAATAGAAATAGACATTTTGCTATTAAATTACGACAACGTAGGCTGTAAGCTTCGATCACTTCGTTTGCGATCAATACATTTGTGAGGGAACAATAGAGGCTCAGTAAAACGCACGATCATTGAATGATTGGTCGCTCTCACGGGTTACACCAGCGTTGCCCGAACAATCCGAACATATGCAAGATACAGTGATTTTTATCGACACCGATTACTTGATGACTTGAAATTGACTCGTGAATTTTGTTCCGAGTCACGAGTCAATCCACATTTCTGATACGCCAAGTCAAGTCAAGTCATTTTAGCAAAATGACTCAAGTCAAGTCATACGAAAAAGTGACTCGAGTCTGACTCGAGTCAAGTCATGACTCGAGTCATCCCAACACTGACTTCTACTTTATGAAGTACTCAAGTAGGTTTTTCCTACGTGCACTACTTACTCATGATTATGATTCTCGATTACCTTCCCTTTTATCCAAATGAGTACCTTATCGCGACCACAAGTAACATAATTTTTTGCTTCATGACCACGATCAGTCGATCACGCTCATTCCATTGCTCTTTGTTACCATGTTGCGGGGTCATCACAGAAATGATATGACCAATAGAGGTTTCTAAGCTCACACGGCGGCAAGACATTGTTGAGACTATGTTGGTTAATGTCAAAAACCTCTCAGTGTCAAGAGCGTATGTATTAGTTAATTGAAATAATCGACTTCAATCGTTACAATTGATAGATAGTCAATGCTGATTCTAGTACTCAAATCACTCTGTCCAACCCTGGTTGTAAGCAGTAGACTCGGCTTAGCTAATAAACATTGTCTGTGGCAGATGCGATTCGACTGGTACCATTGAGGCCTGCGTCTGTGACGCAGGATACGTGAGAGACGGAGCAAAATGTGTCAAATTAGCAGAGTGTGGTTGCGTCTCGGACGGCAGCTACTACGAAAGGGGTATGTGTTGTTGTTAATAATTACACCTCAAGATATTTGTAATATGTTCTATTCAAGGTGCTATCTTGAACTTCGACAAGTCCGTTTGCATCTGTGAGGGTCGAAACCAACTGAATTGCGTGTGCAAAGAGGGATACGTCCGTCAAGGCCGAGATTGCATAGGTAAAATTGTAGTGTTTTTCTGGCTTTTATTACGCATACTCAACTATATGATTACCACCCAGCTTTGTCCTCAATTCCATGAAAATAAAATAAAAAATAGTTTTTTTGTTGATGTTTGCTCACTCTATTTGATGTCATCTTTCTTCTGTCCAAGTCTTTTATTGATTGGATATGCTTAAGTGTGACAAATTTAACTATGCAGTGAGGCTGTTCAAAAATAACTTTTTTTCCCGGATTCCAGCCATTCACTGATTAAATTGTCAGGTTACCCTAAAAAACGCTACACACCAAATTTGGTTCGATTCTAACAAGTATAGGACTCCGCAGATCCAATTAAAACTTAATTTATTATGGAAAATTGAAAAAACAAATTTTCCAAATTTTTCTGCCAACCCCATGAAATTGTTGAGCTGTCTTCAAAGACGT
>ATSW01009252.1:0-11526 GCA_000444245.1 Botryllus schlosseri
CCGCTGCTACCAGTGCTTTGTCATTGTTGATGTGATACCTGAATGTAATTAATCTGCTGAGCATTTTGTTTCGTCAACGCTCGAGGCCTTGGAAACTTCGATACGTCATATGTGAAAGCAGGAAAAATCTTTCTTTCTTTGTAACATGTTATTGTATATTCATAAACGCCGTATATGGCGATGGCACTGACCTGCGATTGCGCTCTAGATAATTATTTTGAAAGATTTGTTCCGGTATACATCAGAGGTGGCCAACACATTTTACGAAGTATTCTTATAAGAATATTCGAAGTATTCAAGTCCACTTTTATCATACTCCAACTCTTTCAATTTTTGAAACCAAACTATTTACATTTCCCATTTTCGATTTTATCAATCAACATGTAGTATTGGGATTCGTTTGATTGATTTACATGTCTTTTGTGAGAGCGAATGATAAAATATATCGATAGGTGGTGCAGATCCTGATTGATATTAACAGATTATATCATCGTAAATGACATCTATCTGCACTTTCATCGCCGTTGGTCATTCAGCATTTGTCGCGAATATGCATTCACACATTTTAAAACTTGCCATTTCAACAACTGTCCCCAACGATAGACCAAAAACCTCTGCCATGCTTCGTTTAGATATACTTCTGCAATCGAATTACATGAGTACCTTGCGTTCTTGAATGTCATATTCAATCTTGTAAGAGTGGGGTATTTTTTTAAATGGTTAGTTTAAATGGAAATTCATTAGCACTTTACGGCGCAGAATTAATTGTTCCTATATGCTTGATTACATTTGTCCAGCTCTGGGTACGAACTAAGGACCTTGCTCGGATAAATGAGCATATGACATTTGAATGTCCATGTCCTACCAATCGGATGACATCGCTCGCGGGGTCGTCACGATGACCAATTTGAAATAGCAATCCGACGCCAAGGGTGAAAACTATATTCTGATTTGTTACCATCCTATAAGTGACCGCTTTCGTTTCAATGTGACCTGTGGATCAGTAACTAATACTTAAACGTCGATTTCTCAGGTCAATGTTCTACTCAAGCATGTGATTCGTTTCGGAAATCCCGTTTTGACCACTCGTGCAGTCCTACAAATGTCCTACATTGTGAAACTAATTCAACGGCGCATGACTTTCATTGTATATAGTTATTCTCGTCCGAAATCCCAACACCATTGAGAGCCGATGATGAAATATGTAGCGAAATATGACTGAGTAAAATTCCACAACCACAACAATCATTTACATACGATTATCAGATACGAATTGGGAAATTTTTGGAGATGTACAGTATATTTGAAAAATGACAGATATATTATGTTTGAATACATTGTGAAACAGCGGAACGCAAGTCCATCCTGAAGTTAGGGAATATATTGTGATGTTCTGTACCCACGTTTAGAAACGTTGCATATACTGCAGAGGGGTACAATATACACGGTGGTGGCTCCGTAATGTGTTAAATTGTTTCTAAACTCAACATGGCGCTGTCTTTCACTGAAATTTTATCATAAACCACAGCGATATTAATAACATATGCCGATGCTACAATTTCATTGCTTTTGCATGATATAGCAACAACAAGAATTCAGAGGGCACTCCAGTGGGAAACTAACTAGACCGCTGGTTTTTAATCTGAGGAGCGCGACCCCTTGAGAGGGAGCGTGACGCCACCTGAAAGAAATGGTGTTTCTTGGACAAGGAATGAGTTAAATTAGTGTCGAAATTTCCAACTTTCAACGATGGCAATAATCCTAATTATATTTCGATTTTAAATGTCATATCTGCGTCATACACGCCACACTCCATACTCTGATGCTAGATGTTTCGCGATACCAAACCTAGGACTAATCAATGAATCAATGAATCAATGAAGTGTAACTGGCGAATGCGTGTAGCTGTGCCATTGGTTTTTGATTTAGTTTATGGTCAGGTACGTTTGAGCCATAGGCTCCTATAGGCTGAAGTAGGGCAATAACACGTTTTAGGCACCAAAATAGCTAAAATATGTATGTTCTACGTGTCACCTTCCATGACATCAAACAATGCACTGAGATAGCAAACATTCTAATTGCTATTTTTAATATTTATTGATATGGCGATAGGGCGCGCGCAACATCTTTCACCATCATCAACCGGGGCGTGTCAAAAAAGCTTAAAAACAACTGAACTAGGCAAATGCATTGTACTCGGACATAAAATGTGGGTACCTCGGAATTAATCCACACGAAATATATAACATCGACAACACGTGATGCGCGGGATATGGCTGAGAAGTATACGCACGACTTATAATGGATGTCTGGACTGCTACATATTGAGATAATAATCCAGACTATTCATTGATGTAAAAAAACTGAAGATTAAGCAATCCTCCAAATAGGTAATACTTCTAATATTCTGAATTTAAACCTTAGCAGACATGCTCAAGAATAGTTCCATGTTTGATCGAGAATGATAATATAGCCATGCAACACTTATGAATGTCACCCTCCAAACCTAATCCCACGTAAGGATGTTGAAGCAGTCAAAACTCACGTTCAGCGGTTCGTTATACTACAGAGCCGGTCAGTGGATTGAATTCCGGATTACATAAAGGATTAAGAACACGCCGAAACATGTCCTTCATAAGAGGATAATTCTGACGCAGGTGTCAAATCTATAGGCGACAAACATTCCTTTCGGATTCTCAAATACACCCTACGACTCCTGCTACCTTTGATATTTTCCGGATCATACGTCACACTCGATAAGACTGATTGATCACTGCGAAATATTATTTAAGAAAAATCGCATCTTATAAATGAGCACTTGCCTGTATTTGAAACGGTACTCTGGATCGTGTCCTCGGGCTTTCACTTCACAAAGCTTTTGTCGAAAGTAAATTTGCAACGAGAGCTCAAAGGATACAGAGAACTTTGGTTCTACCAGAACAATATGTCCACAGGAGAACTAAAGCATTTGACATAGCGTGCCGGTGCCCTCCATATCGCCACCTGTGTGGGTGCTGGAGCCAAGGTTAAGAACAACTGGTGTACAAAAACGCTCTTTTCTATATGACACCCTATAAAGTAGGACACATTAGATGTCTGATTGATAGATTTTTCCACGTCCAATTACGTCCTTTCTTTATGTTTTGATTGTATCGTAATCATCTGTTGTAAACATTACTTAAACTGAATTGAACTGAATAGGCGTGTTTCATGTACCCACGGAATTCACTGTCTGTATTGCGGGTGTGGTATAAACCAGTGGTTCTCAACCTTTCTCAGCTGACGGACCGGTAAAATTTCACAATATATTTGGTGGACCGGTGGACATTCAAAAATTGAAATCAACCCAAAATGTAATTACGACAAAAATATGCTTCCACTTTTTACAAGTATGGTATACTAGAGAGTGATATATTGATGGTTATGTTTCTAATAAATCTGTCCATGGTGGCATTCGTGTAATATCGGGATAGTGTGTCTGAATAGTCGGGGTGTAATTGCCTGTTACAGCACATAGTTCCGTCTCCGAAGGCTGCGGATTAACAGACTACGTCAAATCGAATGATATTTTTCTCTTCGACAGCATCGAAAAAATAAAATCGACAGCATCGAAAAAATGCCTAACGAAAGATATTAAATCTAATGCGATTGTAGGACGCCTGATGCCTATGAATATACCGTAGTCTCGGATTACCATACGTCCTCTTTATTGACTTTTTTAAAGTGTCCTCGGAGGACGCCTAAATGTCCTGTTTTTCGAAAACTTGTCCTCATTTTTAAGAATTTTGGGTAAATCTTCGTGGAAATTGGACTGAGATACACGAAATCTGCGGCCAAGTAACGGTCCGACCTGCTTTTCGGGAATTGAGCCAGAAAAAATGACCCTTTTTTAGTCAACCAACGGAAAATCTCGTAGAAATGGGTAATTCGGGAGTTGAGCCAGAAAGTTGACCATTTTTCTTTTTAGTTAACCGACCATTACATTCACCATTTTTTTCAGGATTTTACTCCAGTATTGTAAGCATGAAAATTTTGAAAAAGTGTCCTCTTTTCAGATGCCCTAAATATGGTAACCCTACCGTAGTCAAGCACAATCACTATCTCAAAAATACATACAGATGTGACCGCGTATGCGACATGAATCAATTTATTAGGTATTTCAACGAAAAACAGGCAATGTCGTAGTCAGGAATCAGTTCATCGAGATATCCGAAAAACAAATTTCTTTTGCAATGCGTTATGTTTAACATTGCTATTAACGTCACATACCAAGCCTTTTCAATAGTATATTCTCGGACAAGATCGCTTGGGGACGCAAGTAGAGTCAGAGTCACTCCTCTCAACCAGTCCTCTGGGACAGACACATTGCACACCAGGTCTGCAGTTGGCGGTGCATATGTCTGGCGGGTTCAGATAGTTCAGGCAGGTAAGTGGGCACGCGGTGGGGCACGGGTTGAATACTTTTGGAAACGGACAAATTCCTGGAAATATAGTATAGTTTAGTTTCCCGGTAGTGAGGAAGACATCTGCCGTCACACCACCTTGATGAAGAAGTAACGTATGCGAGCACAAAGGGCATTTTGCCTATATTTTTTAAAATGTAAAGTTTTGTAAGTTTTGTCGTATTTGTGATGATATAATCAGTGGGTCATTATTAGGGCTGGGCAAAATCGAGTACCTGAGTGATTCGATTCTGAATCACGTATAATGCTTCGAGTCGAGTATTCGATTATCACACATTATGACGTCACAACTAATTGCAAGGTGCCGAAGTTTGAATATGTACCTTTTGTGCCACCATAAAGAATATATAATGCCTGTTATCCATCGCATTAAAGATACTTTGGTATTTCTTCGACCCTACCGATTTCATTGCACTTTGTTACAATGTTGTGGGAGGATCATGACTTGGGAAATGTTTTTCCAGTTACGGTCGTAGCTTTGTACTATGTGTTTCGTATGCTGCGATACGCCCAATCGAGGTTTCAAGGCTTCCACAGTGGAAAATAGTATCGAAACAATAATTCTTGTTGATAAAATAACTTTCAGTAGCGAGGAACGTGTAATTTCAGTACTCGAAAAAATCGTATTTTGCTGCTCGACTCGAATCATTAAAATAATTACTCGATTCAGAATCGAGTACTCGAATCATTGTGCCCAGCCCTAGTCATTATCTCGAATCATTCGTTACAAGGACGGTTCAAAGTAGGCATGGATAGAGGATACTTACTGACGCATTTCCCTTTGTATTGATACCCTTGTCTACACACACACTTTCCATTCTTACACTTCCCGTTTCTCCCGCAGTCGACACCAGAGCAAGGATCTTAATGTAAGATAATATAGTCCAATCGGTCGTAGACGCGAGCTGGTAGCTGAACTACCGAGAGCGTTGCNGTACCTGGACACTTCGAAGGCCTGACGCATCTGAAATCTGTGGAACTTAATTCGATGTATCCTTCCTTGCAAACACATTTTACGTCGGGGCGGCAATTCTTCGTACACTGTTGGGGTGGATTTTTGTAGTTTTCGCAGTTGATAGGACATGCAGTCGAGCAGCTCTTGAATTCCTTTCTGGGTGGGCATTTTTCTAAAATTAAAGAAGAGGACAACGTAAATGGAAATTTACTGCACATTTGTCATCGTGCAGGTCGTAGGGTCATGCAGTGGTGGGATCAAGTCACTTCGAGTCAATTCAAATGCTGATTAGACGCAACTAAAGTCATTTAAAGACTGTACGAGAGGCTAACAGCTACACCCGGGCACCGCGAAGGCCCGACGCATCGGAAATCAGTGGGACTCAATTCGATATATCCTTCCTTGCAAATACATTTTACGCCTGGACGGCAATTCCTCGCGCACTTTTGGGGTGGGTTTTCGCAGTTGATAGGACACGCAGTTGATCAGCGCTTGAATTCCTTTCTGGCCGGACATTGTTTTGAAATGATAAACAATGGCAATGTAAATTGCTGACGTTATGTGGCAACCGATAATTGAAGCACATATGTCTTCGTGCAGACTGTGAATTCTTGCTTCCAATTGTCAAGATAGAACGAGTCGAATTAATATATTTTTAGTGAGTCACCAGATCGTAATCGGTAAATTCTTTACGCGTTGAACCTAATCAATATACCGCACCTGGTATTGTCTGAACGGCGCGAAGCAACATATTATCATTCAATTAGCCATGCCGCCGCGCGATAGAGCGTCAATCGTCCCAGAGTTGTTACACGCATATAAATATCATAAGTGTGTTAGTGTGAAAAAACCGCATGTTTTGAACAACGCATGTACTAACGACACTAGGGATGGTGCGAATGTTCATGGCCGGTATGCGAACCTCGATAATTCGTAGGTTCTTGTTCCCAAACGATCCTTGGTGTATTATACGCTGTGAGCATGTTTGTGAATTACCGGTTAATCTTAGCGTCAATCAACTTAAAATCCAACACAAAACTGAGACGAACCTTATGACGTGATAAAATATGCTGAGGTTAGAGAGTGCCGCTTAACAAATCACGCTATTTCAGTTTTTAAATAAAATGGCTGGCTTCCGTCACTGGCTTCAGTCGATATATTTCCATGTTTACAGGCCTGTGGTGCAAAATAGTTCCTGCGCTCCGAAGATTCTTGGGGCATCCCTGCAATACTTGGTGCCAATACAGGGCCCTTACGGTCACAAAGTTACCGGGGATATAGTATAGTTTTGCTAGCGAGGATAACAACACGAACATGGCAGCCTTGTATATCATACGAACACGGAGAATAGGTAATTTTAGATATTCGGTCGGATTATAATGAAAAATAATTTTTTCAACCATTTAAATTGTTGCTAATTTTAATTGGTCCAAGCTTTATTATTAGGTGGATTTTATATAATTTAGTCCACCACCTTTTATCCCCTCAAATTCGTACAAGGAGAATTAGATTAATTATGACCGAAACAACGTCGTTGATTTGAAAAGCGGAAACATATGTATTTCGAGAGTCCATACATTAATCAATTTGATGTGATTAAAGACACTTACACAGCTTAAATGGGCAATTAAAATACAGTGTCTCTCCCCAAGGCCATGGTTTCGGAAATGGCTACAATGAACACTACCATGAAAAGCAGTTAAGGTTCCAAATATAAGTTTACACTTGCAGCTTTCGAATTTTGGTTTCAGTGAATCCCAAAACTGTTAGTATTTCATGTAGCAATATAGTAGGCCCATGTTCATGTCATAACTTGCATGTCCAAATACATAGTAGTGTTCTACTTTCCATTTTCCAATTTGCCCACCTGTATTCGTGTCTATGACATGATATATCATATCATATATCACAGGACATATCTACTCAACACGTAAATCTACTCAAATATTGGAAACTTATATATACTGCTATGAATTCGTGATGAATACGCACCCACACATTTGTTATCAACTTCAATCTCTCCTTTCGGGCACAAACATTTTCCAAATTTGCAGATCCTGCCTTGGAGACACGTCGTGAATATGCAAGGATCTGTCATACCGTGTACAAATGTTATGTTCAAAATACCAGTATTAGTTTCACATATCGAATACATCATTGGTGCGTGCAATATAAACTATCGTGTCACAAATTATTTTGGTAAAAGACATACCTATACAGACATAGTTTCGGAGGACATATCCATCGTCGCAGATGCATCTCCCCCTTTTGCAGGAGCCGTTGTCGCCACACAGGGTACATCGATCTGTCAGACATAAAGAATGAACCATGCATGAATTGATAGTTTGTCACGAGCGATTGTCCAGAAAAATTGAATAGGACGCCGTTGATGCAGGGCAGAACTGCTTCTTCACAAACGCCGTCTTATGTCTAATGGAATCACCAGAGGTGGTCAGTAACGAAGTACTTCTACTTTTTCGAAGTACTCAAGTAGTTTTCCTCTACTTCTGGTACTTACTCAAGTAGATCTGATTTTCGCTACTTCCACTTCTACTTCATAATATTTTGTGATCTACTTACTTACTTTTCGCTATTTTCAGTTTGTCAAGTAGAAGTAGTTTAATCCTCCAAACGGGAAGATAGCCTGAGGAGTTTCGGGGCTGTTTTCACGGAGCATCAACATTTAATTTTCATAAAATTTGTTTAAAGCCCAGATATTTCGTCTCGCTTCGCGCGCAGTGGGTACGGGGTAACCCGTATGATATCACTATAGTATCGGTGAATATAATTTAGGTAGCNGGTTGGCGTGGTTCCGTTCACACAGCATTGTCGCCCGTTGCNATGTCGAATATTTCATCACAGTATATAATATTATGGCNCATCATAACGTTCTTTTTTGTATTATTCNTGGTGTTTGTCGACTACTATGGTCATTTATACCAGGTCGATATTATTAATTTTTTAAGGAAGGAAACATCTACTTACCCCCACCCAATAGCAACCTAACTAAGAGATCTATCGACTACTCGGGACCTATCATCTGGAATGCATTACCATCACATATCCGTGAATTGCCTTATAATAGATTCAAAAAAGCCCTACTTGATCACCTCTTGTCGTTACACTAACACTGTTGCCCTACCTCGCCCAGACATTGCTTCATTGATCATTTGCCACCATTGTTTAATTTTTTTCTATTTTCCTTTAACTAAACATTTCTTTACATCCAGACTGTTCAGAGTCAAGTGTACCTGTTTGATGCTGGTGTGATCAGACTAGATGACCTTCACGGTCTTATCGATCATTCCTATCTAATACCGAATACTGTGCACGCATATTTTCTGTACCACCATCACTGCCGTTTGTTATGTATTTTGGTTCGATGAAAATAAAGACTCTCTCTCTCTAAATACTCTAAAGACTCTCTCTTTATTCCATAACTGCCGACTTATAGCACGGCCCACTTATAGGCTTTTTGTAAGATACCGCTTACGCGGATGAGGGGATGAAGAGGAGCCTAGATAAACCACCATGACTTAGGTATAGGATTTCTGAAGTCGACCTCGGTCGGATTCGAACCCGCAACCCATTGGTGTTACAGCCGCGGATTATACCACTGCGCAATCTCGCCACTTCATCATAACGTCTGAAAGTGATGTTACGCAATCTAGCATTTACTTATCATATCGTTATCTAGCAGTCCATGTCGTGCCCTAATCTGGAAAAGTGGACTCTGACTTTTTTTTAGTTTAAGAGCTGTTTCAGCNCACCAACCTTCGAAACTTTCTGGACTNAAGACACGAAATGAATGNTCCGCTTTTANAAGTAGTATTTATATTTCACTTACAATACCTAGTATCATATACTTTGAGTTCTAATTAATATCAGTTCTTTTTTTGGATAACNTANAGGTTGAAGTATAAAAGCAAGTGTGGTAATGCCTTTAATTTTCGGAAATAAAACTACACATATGGCATTTTTACGATCCACCATACTTCTTATTAATGTTTACTTATCGCGCAAAGTGTTTACACCGTATCCCATACACCTTCTCCGTATTGCTCTTCGTCTAAACTACAGGCCTAATAACATGGGAGAGGGTGCCCCATGTTCGGTTAAAAAGAGGATTAGTATCGCATTTCCATATCAATACTATCGTTTCCATCCCATGATGCGGACGAATGCTTATGCTTTCGAAAATTGGATACCTCCTGGTATGCAATCTATGCATCCATAAGAATGAAGCTCTACACCTTTCGCATAGCTCAGTTTGCACCTTTTGATAATCCATGTCAACGAATTACGATCGTTTTCACAACTACTTACTTACTTACTTACTTACTTGAGTAGATTTAAAGTCAGTCAATTCTACTTCTACTTCAAGTAGTTTTAGGTTGCTTATGAAAGAAGTACTTCTACTTGTACTTGAGTAGATTTTTTTTCTTCGCTACTTCTACTTCTACTTGAGTAGCTTTCTTGACTACTTTGACCACCTCTGGGAATCACCATCTGAATTTTGAATTGTGAATCATATAGTTGCTTTCATCATATCTTAAAATAAAGACTATGACTGGGCGACTTTCAACCAAAAGCATATGCTATGTTTTAATGCTGACTTACTTATCTGTATACTGTATATTTATCCGACTAAGCTGTTACGACTTTCAATAATAATAGACAACCTTTTGGAGTAATCTCTCGGCAAAAATTACGAAGTACGAAATAGGGCATCTCATACAGCCTCACTCATGAGCAGACCGTGTTATTTTTGGCATTTCAAGAGCCAGATGCCAAAACTGCCAAAAATAAAAATTTGAAAATGCCAAAAATAAGCAATTTTTGGCATATGCCAAAAATAACACGGCCTGCCAAATAGTGTATTTCGCTCATGGTATTGTGTTAACAGGACCGCGTTACAAGCGAGAAGAGCGTTTGTGAAAGGCAGGTTTCTTAATCTGGGTCCAACCCACCCATTAGGGGTGAAAGCATGGTGTCCTAAATGGTGTGGGCACAGCGAGATTGACCGGCTGACTGCATTTGGTTTGCGTCATACTTTCCATTTGTCCAAATGCAATTTTACGACCATTTTTGACCGGCTTGTCGAGCGTAAATTTGATAAAACGGGTATCAATGAGAAGCTGCCGCAGTACTGATTATTAAAAAATTATATTCTGCTCATGGAACTGGAACCCCCAAAATCAACCACGATTTTTGCATTGTGATCGAATGGAACATTGTGACGCAACAAACTGTCTGGCTATTTCTGAGCTGCATAGTCTCGTTTTGCCAGACAGTCTTGTTGCGTCAATGTTCTTAAACAAGCTAACCTTCCCAGGACTCTTCCATGCGAGTTGGTAATATTAAAGCCTCCTGAAGTGCCAAAAGTCCTCCGAAAATATATCGGTAGACTGAAGGAGAAATGATAGTCGGGCTACTAAATAGAATGTGTTGAGAGACAACACAGGAAACTCCTAGAAAAGGATCGGGAAGAAAATTCTTTCCGCGATGAGATCGATGGCACTGGCGAAGTGATCTCTTTTAATGATGCATGGAAGGCGGTTCGGCCCTCCAAAGATTTTGAAGCTCTGAAAACCTTTTGTGGATGACTGGCAACATTCTTTCCCTAAACGGCTACTGTTGAAGCCGATATTTCCCAGATTCGCTGGGCGAGAAATGAATTTAGGAGAAACTTAGCTGACCTGAGTTTGGAAGCACTGTTACAATGCAAACGATTTAAGTCTACTCAACAGCTGTAACAATCAGCTGTTGAGTGTGTTTGTTAGGCTTTTCTTTCTTTTTTTTTTTTGCTTATTGGCACCGATTCCCATGGATACTGCACATTTTGTGGTTTCGTTTGATATTATTAACCTATAAAATCGTTAGGTTTTTTCTTCTTATTGTTTGTTGGCACTGATTATACGTGGATGCTGCACATTTTGTGGTGTCTTTTGACAAAGTAGCCCGAATAAAGCGTTTTTGTGACTAATTCAAGGCTGAAACTATCTATTTAGAGGACGATGCCAAAACTGCCAAAAATAAAAATCGAAAAATGCCAAAAATAAGTTATTTTTGGCAGTTTTGGCATATGCCAAAAATAACACGGCCTGC
>ATSW01009253.1:0-10008 GCA_000444245.1 Botryllus schlosseri
CAATATCATTTTTGAGCAGATTTATGCTACATGAAATTTTTCTTCGCGCTGCGCGCGATTTAGTAACACATATATTGATTTTAATATGGGGACTACCACCCTCGCAAAAACTGCGATTAAAAATAAACAAAAATACCATTAAGTTACAGAAATAAGTTTAATTGTAATCGCAATTACAAGATAACGGTATATTCATAGAGTCGGATTAGGCTGTTTGGACTTTGACTTAACCATGTACCAAATAGCGTCAAGATAGCGTAAACCGACAAGATAGCGTAATGGTGAAACGTGCGGCTTCTTGGTCGGTAGGTCGTGCGTTCGATTCCCGGCCGGGTCAGACCATGGACCTGAGTAGTAACGCTGGTGTCCATGACTTCCCCACATGGCGCATTGTGATAGTATGAGGGGGGGTGCAGGACTTAGAAAGCCGTACGAAGCTATATCTGCACCTTCCTTGTCCAGCGGAATATGCTTATTGGCATAATTCATTCAAATCATTTAACGACCAGAAGCATGTAGTAAGCCCTCAGATTTTGCATCGCTCACCCTACGATCGGTTCAAGATCAGTGTTTATTTGGGCGGGAGTGGGCTGCAAAATGTGGCTTCGGCCCTGGTTACCACTTACAACACACAACCACACACTCTTGAAGCTGAACCGGATCGTGACCACTTCTAGTCGATAGACAAAGCTTTGCTAGTGTGACGTCATATTGACCCACAATGTGCTAATATCTCATTTTGAAATCCGCTAGTGGGCGATAAAGAGCGTCCGGAATTTGTGTTCCGAAAATATGGTAACCCTACTATAGTTCCGCTGGCAGAATCACATCTGCAGGAGGCTCTGTGGACTTTATACCATCACTGGCCTACATAACACATCTGCATTGGCTGGGTGCTCACGATATTATCGCTGGCCTACACAATCGCATTTGCAACAGGCATGGTACGAACGATATAATTATCATCGCTGGCGTAACCATCGAGTCTCGGGCCTGGCATGCGTTGGCTCCTATCTCTTGGTGGCTCGGAGACAATATGCCGGTAAGACTATTATGATCAGCGATTGTGATTAATGAGTGAAATCGCGAAACTGAATGACATCGAATGTTCGCATTTCGCAAACATGTTCGTGCGTGCAAGCGTAATTGATTTCCACTGATACTAAATTCGAAAAAAATCGAAACCCCTTCGTTTTATTTAAAACAACTCCCCCCCCCCTTATTTTTTGGCTGGCTACGGGCCTGATCATGTGAATTTCCCATGGATGAATTAAAGTGAGCTATCATTTCGGCCTCAATTCCAGTATCAACTACTCGTCCTTCCAGTACTGGACAGTGGACACCTAAACAGAAGAATGGGCAAAAAGGAAGCGCTGCTTACTATATTCAGCCCATTTTGTGGAAGCAGAAAGGGCATTTAATACGTGTGGACTCATTGTTACAAAACTCCAGTCCCGGCTACAGGATGCCACTATTGATGCAGTGTACTTTATAAGGAGGGAGTTGAAGAAGTAGTGAACATTAAGCTTGCGTGATTTTTCTGGTATTCGCTCGTACTGCGCGTGTACGTATAAATCTACAATAACACTGCGTAATGATTTTGCGATCCATTTTTCATGCAAACCTCGTGAAATCGATTATCTCTCTTAGCATTCATTATCCGGTTAACCGGTTAGTTAAATTCCAAATATCCGGATATATCCGTTATCCGGATAGTGAAAATTATTGATATCCGAACTAACCCTAGTTGCAATTTGGTCGAGAAGGTGTCGAGGGGCCTTAAAAATCATCTCGCGAGCTTCACATTATCAGGGGCAGGAATTTCTACAGAAAATATTTAAACGTATATCTAGCTAAAATTCGCCCAAAGAAACATACATTTGTAAAGTACCAGTTTCATACTTAACAGTTCTACCATAAAAATATAAAAACCTTCTAAACCCAGGGTATCTTCCGATAAAACTCTAAGGCCAGATACTCCCCTAAAATTTCAAAATTTCTCTCAACGGGGGAATTTCTCCGGTTGGAAACCACTGATGTAGTTTATAGTTAGTAATGATATCCGTACCCCCTAGATTCGTAAAATAATCACAGAGGTGATCAAAGTAGTTAAGAAAGCTACTCAAATAGAAGTAAAAGTAGCGACGAAAAAATAAAATCGAATACGAGTAGAAGTACTTCTTTCATAAGCAACCTAAAACAACTTGAAGTAGAATAGAATTGACCGATTTTGAATCTACTCAAATAAGAAAGTAGTCGTGAAAACGATTGTAGTTCGATCGCATGGATTGTCAAAAGCTGCAAACTGAGCTATGCAAAAGGTGCAGAGCTAGATTCATATTCATACATACCAGGAGGCATCCAATTTTCGACAGCATAAGCATCCGTCCGCATCGTGGAATGAAAATGATTGTATTAATATGGAAATGTGATACTAATCCTCTGTTAAATCGAACAGCACGTTTTAGAAAATATCATGGTATGGCACCCTCCCCCATATTATAAAACCCGCAGTTTAGTCAACGAGCAATACGGGGAAGTTGTATCGGATACGGTGTAATTACTCTGCGCGATTGGTAAACGTTGATAAAAATATTATGGATCGTAAAAATGGTATATTAAGTAGCTTTATTTCCGTAAATTAAAGGCGTTACTACACTTGCTTTTATACTTCAACATGTAATTCTCG
This sequence comes from Botryllus schlosseri, assembly GCA_000444245.1. Taxonomy (NCBI): domain Eukaryota; kingdom Metazoa; phylum Chordata; class Ascidiacea; order Stolidobranchia; family Styelidae; genus Botryllus; species Botryllus schlosseri. The sequence goes on from ATSW01009253.1 coordinate 2,690, forward strand.
AGACAAAAAAAAACTGATACTAATTAGAACTTAAAGTATGATACTGGGAAGTGGAAGTGAAATATAAATACTACTTCCGAAAGCGGAAAATGTATTTCATGTCTTTAGTCCAGAAAGTTTCGAAGGGGGTATGCTAAAACGTGTCTAAAGTTAAAACAAAGTCAAAGTCCACTTTTCCAGATTACGACACGCCATGGACTGCCAGATTACGATATGATAAGTTAATGCTAAATTGCGAAACATCAGTTTAAAACGTTATGATAGGCCATATATTCTAGGGATGGTGTGAACCTCTGAAAGGTTGATGTGAACGCGAACCTTTTTGTAACGTGAACATATGACGTCACGTGATGTCATATTGCTAATTCCGACCCTACATCTCAGCGAATAGATATATTGATGTCCACGATAGGCTACCTATATCGACATCTCACGCCACATTATGCCAAATTGCCGAAGTGCATGCTGAGTGCTGACTTTTTAAACGTCATCAAATGAATCAACTGGAGCAATCAAATGATACTACAATTCCATTAAATCAACATCTACCGTCGCATTGCCTACAATTTCTACGAGGACTCGGCTACACCGGACATATGTTTCTTAAGAGTGAGACACCGGTTTCTATACTTGCGCCAGATATTATCTCGAAAACAAGTTATACAGTAGCCAACACCCCAATCGGACGGATGTGTTTTTCATGATACAATAAGGTTAAAAAATCAAGATAGATCCCGTACGCTGATAGATTTTTTACATTAGACATCGATGCATTATTTATATCAATTTTGTTGATGCAAATAATTGATTGGTTGACGAAGCACAATTCACTGACTTCCTACATGTGTAGTGTGTTTCATTCTCGCTGTTGTGTGATTGCGGGCAAAGCTCACAGCAGAGAGTCACCAAAGATTCATAAACGGAAAGCTGAATATTGCGAGCAAACTTTCGAGCAAATCATTTTTGAAATTAGCAAGGTGCATGCTCGTTTAGTGCTGAAGGTTTTTTCATGCTGCCTGGCACCATGCAGAGAGTGGTCCGAAGTTGAAATTCAAAGAGAAGAATTGCGACCAAAGACGATATAATGAAAAATTGTAATACATGAAAAAGTGTCACAGTGCAGAACCAACCAAGGTTCGTTTGTGAACGAGAACCGCCAAATCTCAGAGGTTCACTCACAGAGCACGAATGTGAACCTCACTTTTACACCATCCCTACCATATATTCTTTGATGAAATATTTCATATGGGCGACAATGAGGTGTGAACGGAGCCACGCAACCCGCTACCTAAATTATATTCACCGATACTTTCGTGAAGTCATATTGATGACTTCATTTCTACTGCGCGCGAAGTGCGACGAAAATTCTGGGCTTTACGCAACATTTATGAAAATTAAATGTTGATGCTCAGTGAAAACAGCTCCGAAATTCCACAGGCTATCTTCCTGATTGGAGGATTAAACTAATTCTACTTCACAACTGAAAATAGCGAAAAGTAAGTAAGTAGATGACAAAATCTTACAGAGTAGAAATAGAAGTAGCGGGAAATTAGATAAACTTGAGTAAGTATTCAAGTAGTGGAAAACTACTTGAGTACTTCAACAAAGTAGAAGTACTTCGTTACTGACCAAATCTGAAAATAATAATTGGATATGGAGAAAAACACCACATGCGTTATAATCGCTGAACAAATCAACAGCAACAAACAAAAATTTCACAAAATGGTAATCAAAATGTTCCCAATCCATTTAATCGGTTTTCGGTTTCATTCCAATTCATTAATCGGTTACGAAATGAAATAATTGAAAATCTGACATTTGCATTGTAATAACGAGATATGAGAGACAGATATAAATCACATTTCAATTTTGGGGGGCTGTTTTACATTGGCATTTCAGTGATTCAAACATTCCGCGGTATCAGTATCGAAAGCTCTAAAACTGATCTTCTATCTTATCAACGAGTTTNTGGTTCAGATATGAGGAAGAAGTTTTTTTGAATTGCATGAAAGTTATTAATTAGTTCACACCGTTCTTCCAAACCTATGCTTAGTGATAATCCTACAATAAAAGGTCTCCAATTTCCAGGGAGATGCCCCAAACCGAAAGTATACAATTCTTGTCCAACAAACTGCCCTATAACCTGCGACAATATCAACAATCCGCCTCGAATATGTGCAACCGTATGCCGACCCGGCGTAACTTGCGTTTGTCCACGAGGATACGTAGAGAAAAGCAGCACCGACTCCACCTGCGTCAAACCGTCTCAATGTCGAAAAGGTGGGCAAGACAAACAACAATAAAAGTGCCGTGAGAGATGGATACTTCGTATGTAATATCCTTCGTTTGAATATTGCGAGACTTTTGTAACCACGTAATATATGCCCTGTCCGTGAACGACGTGATATTTTACACTTTCTACAGTCACAAACCGCTGAATATTGTTGTGTTTCACTGGACGAGCTCATTGATTTCGGTAGGTCGGAGTGTTGCTTTGCCACAGAGGCGAGCGCGATCTCGGCCTTTGTTATTACAATGCAATATGGCTTTGGTGAAAACCTTGTGACATTTATTGCTGCATATTTGAGACTTTCATATCCCCCATCTGCCGATTAGGATCAGCTGATCGATTCACGAATCGGTGGGACAGTACATTATATATTATTATTACAAGTAGGCCGATATTTTGAAACGAAGTAACAGCGACATATAATAAAATGATCAATAGATCAGACTTTGATTGATTGCTTATAATAAGATCAGCAAGTCATGATTACGGACACCACAATCGCCATAACCAATATGTCATCTGAATCTCATTATCGCAGTGTCGATATGTGAACTACCGAAAGATTCTGGACCTTGTGAGGCCCTCATGCCAAAATTTTTCTTCAATGCCAAGACCGGAAGATGCCAAAGGTTCAATTACGGTGGTTGCCTGGGAAATCGGAATCGTTTCGACACACGCAGAGAATGCGAAGCACGATGTAAATATTACTACATATGTGAACTCGGGTTACATAAATAGAACTTCATGTTTATGCATTTATTTCAATTCTTCAAAGGCATCACGAGCTGTAACTCTAAGAAATACTAAATGATTCCCTGTAGGTTCGATCTGCAAACTCGACAAAGATCCAGGTCCATGTGAGGCCGCTATTCCAAGTTACTACTACAACAGATACACAAAACGCTGTGATAAGTTCTATTACGGTGGTTGCGAAGGAAATGCAAACAGATTCTCGAGACTTTCTGCGTGCAGGGATCAGTGCGAAGAACCTAGAGGTATGTCAATGTACACAGTGCACTATACCAGACCTGGACAATGTGCGGCCCGCGTGACAAATGCGGCCTGCGACGCAATTTTGAGTGGTCCGGGAAAAGTTTACTGCAATCCGGAACATCAAACCTACTTTTGAATGGTAATCTAGGGACTAAAAGCATCGACAGTATAAACTGAACCGGACATTCGTTCACATGACGCCTGTTCTTGTATATTCAGCAGTTACGTATGGATTAGGTAGGCTACGTCATATGAATATTCCAGATTCAAAATAAAGCCTAAGTAGGAAGGTGTGAATTGACAAATAAAGTCACAAAAGTCAATGATTCCTTATAGCTTCGTTCAAACCTTCTTTGTTGCTGTTGTCAAATGACGCGTTACCCTGTCTTTTCTTCAAGTTGTTACGCGATCCGTTTCCAAGTCCCTAGTTCGTAAAACAAGTCAACCACTGCTCGTGATAGAGTCATCATCACTTATAAATGATGAACGGGCCTGTCACAAAAAAGATGAAGGTGGATGGCCCAAATTCTGATTATATTTGGAGCTTTATATATTAGTTTACTGAAGTCAGAGGTTAATCCGTCTATTTGAGAAGATTTTGGGATGAACTGCTAGTTTCGCTGAACAAACAAGGCTTTTTCACCAAGCTGCCCACAGCTCGGGAAGCCGCCACCAAGACCAAGCTTTGCAGTGCCATAAATACATTTCAATTTCCTTGTACAAAAAAGTGTCTGGGGGTTGAAAATAGCTTGAAACATAATGTTTAACATATCTTTCAGTTATGATGGCAAATAAATATTGTTTTGAAAATTCTATAATCGTCACTTTCTCATTACCATTATACAACGGAATAGTATAGTCATTTTGAAATGATCCCTGATATTTTCGGTTGACACTCGTTAAGAGTTAACGTCAGCACCTAGTAGAGAATTCAAAAGAACATCGTATATCAACAACCATATCACCCAATATGACGTCACCATCATGAAATGTCGAATACGAGAACGTTCAATTGAATGTACTATTGTGAGATGGTACACGAACTCTTTTTGTTGACAAAGCCTTGGCTGGTGTATTTTGATAAAAGTCGACTCCAAGGCACACAAATGAAAGTGTGAACGGCCTCTCCCAACGACACGAAATCTGTCTTCTCGGTACTTTTTCGCACGTGCGGGATTATCCAACAAGTGTTTGCTAATTGCAGAATTTATGGCCTTTGATCGTTTCGCATCAATCTTGAGGGGATGAGCCGAGGGTGAGCTGTTAACCGAGCGTTTGGCAAACACTTGTTGAATAATCCCGCATGCGCGAAACATTATATAAGCTTAAATGTACGGCGATTTTTTTGACACGTCAGAAATAGACAAAATTTTGTCAAAATTGCAGCGTTAGGTCCAAAATTGTCAAATTTGTTTATAAAGTCAATGTTTTTTGCAGCCTGCATTTCGTTTGTGTCGTAGATTTTGCACTGTCGGTGAACTTATCATTTGACATTTTACGACTTGTAGCGTACTTTATAGGCCTACCGTTGTAGAGGCCCATTGTCTGCTCATTGCGAATCATAAACATTCGAATGAGACAAACAGTTTAACATGGTGTTTTGCTCAACGTACCACAATACCTTAACTGAAGCATGACTGCGTGGGCATAGCATGGATCTTATATCAAGAAGCGCATGATGAAATATTGTGCTGTAGACACCATTGTCAGAATGAGGCAGCTCGGTGTGTCACCAGCAGTGCATGCGCAACTTCAGTGTTGTCAGCCAACAACTGCTGCTGTTGAACGTTCTTTCACCGTTATTGGCAACCTACTTAGTAAGGACAAAAACGTTTTACCCGAGAATGTAGGAAAGTATCTTTCGTTGAACTACAACAAAATCTTCCGTTTTTAGGTAAAAAGATCGCCCTACTTAAGAGCTACACTACAAATAGTTTTAATATTTTCAAGTTGGAAAGAGCGTTTGGTTATATTTAAATCAATTTTACAAAACCAGACGATGGACGATGTATTTACTCTGTCACAGTATCATGGTATAATTCCGAAAATTGCATCAATTTGTCACTGCCTCACAAAGATGCATATTGCGATTTTCTTCCTCTATGCATCTGAATTTTAATTTGCAAATAACGTCCAATTTTATCTGTATCGTTACTAACAACAGCTGATTGATGGTACATAAAAATCCTATTTGATTGATTATTAGTAATTTAAAGATACCTTTGAAAGCAATTGGTTTCATATTGAAAAAGTTGGAGTCGGAGTAAAGGTCATTTTCACAAATCCCGACTTCGACTCCAGTCAGTATGTTTTCCACGACTCCGACTCCGACTCCAGTCACTATAGTTTTCACAACTCCGACTCAAAGGCGTAATCAAAAGAGACTCCAGCTCCATTAATGCTAAAGTTAGCTAAACTCTGACTCCTACTCCACAGCCCTGTTTGAAACTCCAGACTTGACACATCTTCTGATTTTTAAGTATCATCGGACATCTATTACGCATGTACAGTGCACATACACACAAGCACAAGAACATGTTTGAGGGCATTCGATGTCATTCAGTTTCGCGATGTCACTCTTCAATCACAAGCGCTAATCAGCATACGCTAGGGCAGGGGTTCTCAAAGGGTGGGCCATGGCCCACTGGTGGGCCACAGGAGCATTTGAGGTGGGCCACAGAGCTATTTAGAAATTTTTTGAATTAATGTAAGTTTAGCGATATTTGTTATGTTAAATGCCTAAAATATATTCATAAACCTTTTCATCCGATTCTGATGAGACACAGTGGCACATATGGAGTCAGAATGTACAACTAGAAAGCGGAATGGACAAACGGTGTCTTTTTCCACTGGTTATGAAAACCAAAGACTAACCCCAACTAAAATTATTTGGGATATATAATAACTGGACGGTAATGCTGAAGTAACCTAGCACTCCGGCAGGGTCATATGTCATATGCCGTTGAAAGAGGTGCGTGCAGTAAACTCGGAATGAAATGCAATTGATGTATAGATTCATTGTACTTCGGCAGCTCGTATTATTGTAAGATAAAAATAGCAATAATTGCAAATTATTAGCAACTTCTGAAGAAGATATACTGCACCACCGCAACGAATCGTAATGGATTGAGGATTTGGCGGAGCGCAATAATCTTTGAAGTCAGTTTAAAATGTCCGACCTGGAAATCATTGTACATGATATAAGAGTCACATGAATTATTTGTATCACTGCATTGGATATTCTGACATCGCAACTTCAGTTGGTTTGGGACAGGACATACAATGTAGCCTACATTGTACAGCATGCATAATAAAAAAAAACTACTTCCCCACTTCTCTGTAGTAGGCTACCCCATTCATTAATGAATTGTTTGAAGCTGGCCCAGAATGATTATATTATTCCCCACAATAGTGGAACTAAAATCCCAATCACACATTGTGTTTCGCGACGCGAATGGAGCAGCGGACGATCATAATATACACAGGGGATTTAGCCTGTGATCTACCAGGGCCATAACTGCCGCACCCAAACCCCTAATTGGGGGAGATCGAGGGGGCCCAAGATTATTTCGTTGGTCGTTTGTTGGAGGATATTTATTCAACTTCAAAATTTTCGTCACGCTTTGCGCGATTTCATGTCCCGAGAGACCTACATTTAAATATCATCGGTATATTAGGAGTAAAATGCGCATATTTTAGAGAAATAGGCATATCGGCGCCATCGATTAACACACATCGAACGGGATTATGATTCTAAGATAAGAGGTGGGCCACAACACATTTTCAAACCGGAAAATGGGCCACGGCCAAGAAAGGGCTGAGAACCCATGCGCTAGGGTAACCATATTTTGAAAATCTAAAAAGAGGACACTTTTTCAGAATTTTCAGTCTTGCAAAACCGGAGGAGAATTCTCAAAAAATGGTAAATTTTACCTACTTGGTTGACTAAAAAAAGGTCAGCTTTCCACTCAGCTCCCGAAATACCCGCCGGAGCGTCACTTCGGTGCTGATTTACGGCATCTCAGTCGGATTTGAC
>ATSW01009254.1:0-15753 GCA_000444245.1 Botryllus schlosseri
AATTCGTTGTAAAATTTACAGAAATTTCTTTGTAAATCTACCAGATTTTTTTGTGTGCAGGTTCATAAAACATGCTATTGGAAAGTATTTACACAATTATGGTATAATTTCACAACTCTTTTTTTCTAAACAGGCCTTTGTTTAAAACAACCATTTGGAATGCAGCCCTACTGATGGATATATTCTTCAAAACTACAATTACAGAAACCATGTCTTAAATGCGTATTGGATGAATCCATGTTTCATAACACATCCCGTCTTTCTAAGCACATTCCCTTGTAAATACACACAACCCTAAACATACCACTTCCATTCTTTTCCCTTTCTTCGTATGGCGGTGTAAAACATCTCCACGATGATGAAAAGGCCTAAGCACAAGATCAACCAATCATATACCCATGTTGCTCCGCCCGCTCTCACTGCAATCTTGAATATGAATACGCCGCTCACAAAGACAGCGTATAGAAGTCGTACAAATATGGACATTGACACTTGACGGAATAAGCTGAAGCATGCGCTGATATTTGATGGGCAACAATTCTTGATGTCGCAACACGTCGCATCACTATCTTGAGTCGAACATTCCTCGTTTCGCGAAGGGGAACTCATTATTTCCCGTGAGCTATGTAAAGGCCAATCTACTATAAAATACAACCTGTGGAACAGTGGTTCTTAACCGGGGTCCGCGGAATTCCATAAGTCCGCGAACAATTGTCACGGGGCGGGGAAACATCTAAATTTGCAGCATGATTTATAACCTAATTTGTAATTTTCTAAGTTTTAGGGAAATCGTAATGCAGTTTCACTTGATAGCTGTTAATACTTCAGGATTTACTTTAACAGAATGAGAGATGAAATATCTTACTGTGCAAAATCATTTTAATTACCATTGGGTAGGTCTACTGGTGCATACTTATTGCTGTTTAGAAATGTCTTGTTCGGGTTTTTCCTAATCTGTACCAAAGGACTGAAATTCGCCATTGGCCTCTTCCTATCTCATGGATATGGATTATATCAGCTTTCGTTCATTACAAATGCAACGCCTGGATTTTAAAAATGAACACGTGTTTCCGTAAATTCAGCTGCATAATTCGTTTGGAGATGTTAAAAGTCTCCATAATTTTATAAATAGTACGATGTTATTTTCATGAAAAGTCAAATTGTTGCTGTTTATCACTAGCCTACCGAACAGAGTGCGGTTGCACATAATTTAGCTAAATCTGAAATAAAACTTATCCGGGGTCCGTGACAGTCGAAACGGGCTCCGCGAAGACAAAGGGGTAGAGAACCACTGCTGTGGAAAGTTGTCGCGAATAATTTTTGACTTAAAACCGTCTGCTTTTTTATGATGGTTCTTCTCGTGGGTAAACATGGGTATGGGTACACATACTACAGGAGAATATCTTTAATTAAATGACGAATTATGGAACCCTTTTTTGCGGTGGAAACATTGAACGTAGCCCATAATTTATACGTGTGCGTGACTACCGTATTGATTAGTATTTCTTAATCTGTTCAGGGCTCGTAGGCCGAATCCGTTAAGCTGTCACGAAATTATTCTCGTAGCGCCTATCCATGACCGAGCCGCACATTTTCAGGGCCGCACACAAACACCGCCTCGCTCCCCACACCTCCTTATTATTGGGTGCAGTTTACCGCTATATATTGCTGGTACACGCGGGTCACTCACAAACACATTTTTCCTTAGCGAACAAAGCCCGTGATTACGCCATTCACGAAGGCAAAACAAATCTATTTATTTCTATATTCCTGCAACACATTCGTTGTCTTAGCCGCACGAATCGTGAATTTTTCGTGAATTTTTTAAAGGCATTTATTGAATATTTTATCAATAAAACTGATACTTGCGTTTATATAAATAATTTCTAACTTCCGTGATCAGGTTTACGGGTGCTGCTGGTGGTAGCCTCTTAGTGGTAGAGTAAAGCATCCCAACGGTCTCAAGTCACGATTCTCTCATAATTGCGAAGAAGGCAAGATTCATTTCTGTAACTTATGATATTTTTTATTATTGGCTTACTATTATTTTTGAGGTGAATAAATTTCAAAAATTTTACTTTATGTTGATTTGCGAAATAAATTTGAGCCGTAAAAAGCGTATAATTTTACTCCGCATCTCGTAACCAGCAATGTGTTTCCTCTAAGCTGCGCACGTGCACAAATGCGCAGTGCTGACAAGGTCTCTGCGCACTTAAATCTCAGTTGCGCACAGAAAATCCGAAATGATGACCTTTTTTTAGTCGTTTCGCACTGTTGTGCAGGGGTCTGCGCAGTGAGTTGGTGAGTGTGCGCAGACTCGTTAAAAATTAGAGGGAACATTGCTCGTAACTCCTTAATTTGGTGCTTCGTACCCCCTAGGGGTCCATAGGCCCCTGGTTAAGAACCGAAGATATAGATGAATATTGCTAAATCTTGGCTTGGCCAACTTTTAAAGCTCTTTGCCCGAAATGCGGAATACAATCTGACCAATAACATATGATAGGAGTTTTATATAGGTGAGCTCCCCATTAAGATATTATTAAAACTGATTATTTGTGGATTGCGACATAACTTTCGCTCTCATTAAGGTCCAGCACATTGTTTCAGTTTTGTTTTCACATTCATTGTTCCACGCCACTCATCTTTACATTGCCTCGAAAGCTCCTGTGTGGCACTGTAAAATTGTTAAATCGTACATTGTTAAAGGCACAATGGAATTGCAATGACATTTACAATAGAGTTATAGAGCGGAAATTGTTGTGTCTTGAGTATATTCTGTTCCGAAACCTCAATCCGAACAGAGGGTTCAAGGGTGCTGGAGAACGTTTTTAACTCAATTCATTTCTAGTGTCACTGAAAAAAGCCGTTTCGATTTCTCATAGGTTGCTGATATATTTGCAACCATTTCTGCGACATCTTGCACTACTGAAATATCATTTTCAGAGTTGAAAAGATTGAAGTCATAGCAGATATCGACTATGCTGGGTCCATAGTTGGAATCTGGGCGCATCACTTTTTTAATTGGAATACATCTTGTATGCATGTCCTAGTTTTATGAGTAGACTTACAACTTCGAAGGGAGATAGTGAATCTCTCATGTGCAATGTTCGGTTACACTATGCATATGGTTTCCGAACCAAGCTATATTTGTGCTTTCGTTGCTAGTGTGATGGTGAAGAGCTAAATGTGCCTAAAGTGCATTTTAGCGGAATATCCAAGTATCGAGTCGACACTATCACGTATACATTACATCGCAAGTGGCGCCTGTATTAATAAACCTCGGACAATAAGTTAGGACAAATAACTCACATGTGTATAGCTTGAAACTTAAGGCGGAGATAATAAACTTAGCTTATCCGGCAGAATGCTAATCGTATAATTAAAACTGTTCGCGCGAGGATTATCCCAACTCTCTGGTTAAACTTTTAATCCTGCGAAATAGGTTGTCACGATTAACAGTTTTTAATCAGAATATTATGGCATTCTCCCGGATAAGGAAACTTTATGATCTCCTTCCTTAGTTCGGTATCAATCTCATTGATAATAATAATAGTTTGGTATCAATCTCCTCGAAAAAAAGCAGACAACATTGCATTTATTGGAGAAGCCAATGTAAATATACGTTAAAATGTGCATGTTCCGTAGTGTGTTTGCGTCATGTATAACGACAGCTTCGCTCGAACCAAGGTGCGAAAGAAATATCGATTACATTAAGTTACACTAGGTTGTTTCGATTTTCGTTTTCATTTCCATTGTTTTATAAGCTTTCCTTTGTGAATGTGGGATTGATACGTTTCGGATACCACAGTGGAATCGTAGTACTATTTAATTGTTTAATTGTTGCTTTATTCACTCCGTCGACGATCCTCCTTGAATTCCCATGGGTGTAAAATGGGGCTGCCAACCTCTTCGAGTTGCGTGCAGGATACAAAATCGTTGCAATATTTCGAAATATAAATTATGTTCAATGTACACGTTAATCAGCCTATATATCAAGAATGAATAATTTGAAGGGCCAAAATATTTGATGAAGCGCCGTGGTGAGGTGATTTATCCACTTTGATTTAAAGTATAGAAAGATGATATCACGTCGTACGGGTATAATTTCTAGGGGAAAATGGAACCAACGCGCCATGTTACGTTTCAGTAGCCAAGCCAGAAAAACGTATTCGAAGGGGGGTGATATTTGATGATAAACAAAATAAATAATAATAATAAACAATGAACGATCGTCCTCATACGGGAATTCGGTCGTTACCCTTACATTTCATCGTTAGGTTCATTTCATACACACCACTTCCGTAGCGAACTAAGTCCGGTGTTCCGCGATTTACGAACTGGGTGAATTAGGTAACGGCGGGCACGAGACTTATTTGGTGATATCAAGTTGCATATTACGCACAACAATCCCTGATATCAATGCTATGCAAAGTCAGTGAGCATCTAATGTTTCGCACTGCGCGAAAAATTGAATGAATTTATAAATATTTTTGCTACTTGCATATACGTGGTGATTCACCAGAAGAGCAGCTGAAGCGGATGGCTTTGAATACTTCCCTAAGCCATGATCATTGATCGCATTAGGATTGAAATGTGCAGCGGGACTCAGGTCGCAAGAACTGGATTATTCGACGCCCGCAATTTCCCTGGATATATCAATAACGAACTGTCGGTGTCTAATGGTCGGACACACGTAGACCGAACATTCGGAGACTATACATCATCCCAACCGCCACCCGTTCTCTCATAATTGCCAATACAACCAGACTCAATTTTGTCAATTGAAATTATTAGTCTTCGGAGGTATCTATGTAACTAAGAAGTCTAGTATAATCGCGAAGAAAAACTTCAAGTTGAATATATCTGTCCAAAAATACTCTAATTTACGAAACGTTCGAATGATATACCAGTATAGCAATCCTCAGTAAACTGCTATTAGCTGTTTCCGGTTATCGAGAGACTTTTTGTATTTTGTATTGGGAAAATACGCTTTCATCGCGGTACCGCTGGTTTGAAGTCCATTCAAAGCAGTAGTATGACATTGAGTCATGGACAGCAGAGATCAGCCGGCTGACTCAATAACCTTTCGCGTTTTCCATCTTCATCTTCCAAGTGCATGAATGGTATATACGACGAAGAAAATAAACCACAAACGCCTCATATCCTCATGACGCCACTGACACTTGGCTGGACTCCTGCGACGACGTCGCCGCAGGTAAACGTAAAGTCAGATCGGATTTTTTTTCTTGAACATTCTACTGGATTTGCGTTAACTGTTCGCGCTATTTTTGAGATACGTAAAAGCCAGCTTGTCCTATTTAAGACNCACAACTGCGGGATAAAATCACAAATGGGTATAGATTTTCCTGTGCAATTAGACAGAAATTTAAAAAAGGCGAAAATACTTGCATGAGTTATTCAAGAGAGCATGCACTAATTATTTCCGAACTTACAATCTCAAATCACTATATTACTGATATATTGATTATAGTATATAGGACGAAAATATAGTCACGCATTCTGACATGCAATTCTTGCATGTGAGGAATACTGGGAACGCTGTAAAAGGTATATATTGTAAAAAAAAGGATGCTAAGTGCTAAGTCTTTAGCAAAAGATCAATCCGCAAGCATATATAGGCAGTGCGTATTAGGCACCTAGTTAGAGATATCCGCCACAAATTTAGAACATCGTTAGCGATTAATAAGTGGAGCTTGTCAAACTAAATCTAATTCATGCGTCAAATCCAACGTTTTCAGATGCCAAGTGTCTTTGACCCGTGCGCTCGTGGTTTCGTAAAGCGTTGCATTGTTCTTTCCACGGTCTGTATTCTTCTTTATGAATGGTTCGCATTCTTTTCAAGGCCACTAATATGGTGACTACGTTTTTAATCGCGAAATAAATGGTTGTGATGTCATCATTCATACCGCCGAAGATGGCAACTAAGCGAAGGACTAAGAATAGTATATCCTGACATAGCAGACAGACTACCAGCGCCCATGTTTCATTGTAGAAACAAAATCGATTACAGCGGATACTAGAATATGACTTTCTGCTCCGTTGCGCCATTTCAGCGGTCGAAGTGATATCTTCAACAACCTGCATTGTGTTTCTGTTCCCTTCAGGTATGTTGCGTTGTTGGTCACTTTCATCGCCATTCCGATTGCCATCCTTGAAGTGAGTTGCGGGCAACGTTTAGACAACAGCAGTAGAAAGACACAATTGCAGCACACTCAATGAATAGGCTGTCAACACTACGATGTCAAATGGTTGAATTCCTTCCTGAAATTTAGCATAGACTTGGTATTAAGTCAACATGACAAGCCACGGGTTTCAGACGTATCTCATAGTTAATGGATGTCCAGTGTCCTCGATGAATTATAATGTCTCCACAATGTACCCAGACCATACCCAGGAAAATAGGTTTTCAATAGCTCCAGGAAAGCGACTGAATCACGAGTAGCCTATTATAATTTGCGACAGACTGGTACTCAGTGTATACTGGGGCGGTAACCAAATGTACGGTGTAAATTGCCAAGCGATAATATTCCTAATTAAGTATATGAAGTTGCATTTAGCAGATGGATGAAATGTCAAACTGGTTTATCAATTTAACCACCCTTCCTACCCGTCAGGTGAATGGGATGTCATTAGGTCAATGCGTGATTCCATTAATACTGTGTTAAGACAACCCTCACCCATCCCTACCTCAATCGGCAAACTGAAACTTACTTTTTCTTCCTTTGTTTTCGGCACACAATTTTCTTTTTCCTTCATCAACTCCAAAATATCCGTTATGTCTGCTCCAGATGCCAGTATACCAATCAAAAGTAACGAATGCTCGCTAGCTGACAATTCCCCCCTGGGAGCCATCCACTTTCCGAACATAATCACGAACACCATGGCTAGTGCAATACCCTTGACCGCGTTCTGGAGATACAGATCGTAAATGTTTCATAACGAATTGAATAGAAGCACTATTTAGATATGCAAGGCGTTGATTATTGCGGACAAAAGTATAGAGAAATTGCAGCATTTGGAGATGCACGCTGTTGCTTTCCGTTTCTATAAGCAATATCGGACTTGTCTATATATTTTAGTAGCTAAGTAAAAACGAGAATGCCTTAATCTCATGCATTAATTCATTAAAAATATAAAAAATCTAATGCTAATGACTTGTACTTGGAAACCGTTACCTCTTTTTCGTCACAATGCAGACATTCAACTTCACATAGTTGCAGTTCCCAGATAGACGGTAATATTGCTAGGAGTAAGGTGAATGTACTTGGACTGAACCTGAAAGTGGTATACAAGCAATATTAAATGGTGCAGTCATTCTTGACGGGTTTTGCCTGGATAACTAGGGGTTTCCTAGAGGTCATTACACATCCTATCTTGGCCATCATTGGTTGCAGGCAACTATAGTCTCTACTGGTAGTGGAATTCTGACTGGTGATACGTTTTGAGTAGTCATGCTGCGACAGTGATAGTGAGAGCACTAAGTTGCCGGCGAAGCAATGGGCTTGTAAGCTTCTGACTTGTGCCGATGCTGACTTGCTATTGAGCTGCGACATCGTTATATCAGACGGCATTGTTGCGTCACAGTTCAGAATTCAAGGCTTTATTTGGAAGATCCAGAGCCACGAGCAAAAATATGTATTTTCGTTGTCAGTACCGCGGTAGCTTCCGATTGATACCAAATTTATCAAATTTTGCTCCCGGCAAACCAGTCTACATTGTGCCATAAATTTTCTTTGGTCAAATAGAGAGAATAGCGTAACCCAATCGCAGTGAGCCATGCCATTAGGTTGTGTCCACATCTCTGTAGAACACAATGATACGGTAAATTGATTGGTTACCAGCAGAAGTACTCAATGACGAAGTAATACTTCTACTTTTTCGACGTACTGAAGTAGTTTTGCTCTACTTTTCTGCTACTTTTACCTCTACTTGGTAATCTTTTGTGATTCACTTACTTACTTCTTGCTATTTACAGTTTGTCAAGTAGAAGTATTGTTTTCTTCCGATGATAGCAACTGAGAAAGTGAGGACTGTTTTCACAGAGTACAAATCAGAACTTAATTTTAACAAACATTACGTAAGTCTTAAATTTTCCTTGTGCTTCGCGCGAAATAGACATGGACGTCACAAATGTTTTTTCACGAAAGTTACGGCCAACACAATTCATGTTGCGTGGCTACTTTCGGTGCGAAAGCATTGTCCCCCATGTGCCATCGTGTCATCGGCGTGTTCAAAACTGAAACAAATGGTCATTGTCTTTTAAGCGTTTTACCCTGTTTTAGCAGACCACCATGGAATATTTCCGGACAAAACAACCTGAAATAAATTTTCGACTTTTTAAAAATTGTACTTTTATTTCTTTAATACACGGAATCGTTCATTCGAGTTTTTCTAATTAAGTTGAGTTATTTCATCTGTGCCACATGTGTGTTGAAACTAATTACAGTAATGTCTTTATTTTCCGGTACGAGGAAGGGTGCCATTTCATGATATTTTTTCTGACAAACGGACCGCTGGGGCAAACAAGAGTTAAGAACCGATGCTCTGTGGAAAATCTATCGTTTGCATCCCGTAATACGGTAGGATTCTTATGTTCTGAAAAATGTATACATTCTGGAATGTAGCAGCACTAAAGCAGCAGCTCTTCTCACCCTCCACTCAGCTCCCGACCAGCTTTTGACAATTGCTTACTTATATCTGAGAAGATTCAAAGCGAGCAAATTCTACTTCTATTTGAAATAATTTTCGGCACTACTTCTACTCGTACTTGAGCATAGACTTTGCATCACTACTACTTCTACTCGACTACTTTGACCACTTCTGGTTACCAGTCACATCTGACATTTCCCATTCTGGATGAGTCATTTCGGACAGATGTTACGAACGTTGTAATGTGATCGGCGATACTGACCATTTTCTGGTACGTACGTAAATATGACTTGCAGAAAATGTGGCTTATCAAAGCGCCTGGAACTGTATGTATCGTAATGAAATGTGTGTAATAATCTGGAAGAAGTGGCCTTTGACTTTTGAGAGTTAGACCCTATTTGAAGCTTCCTGGACAAAGACTGGAAATATATTTTACACCTTTTTAATATTGTATTATTATTTCTTTCACACACCTAATTATTACTTAGACTTCTTCTAATTAATTTGAGTGCTTTTGTCAGGAACACTTCCATATAGAAGTTAAAAGTAATTGCAATATTGCCTCTATTTTACCGAAGTAAAATTAAATATATTTATCATGTTTACGATTTTAGTAAATATATCAACTGCTCCAGGGGCTAATGCAATAACCGATAAAACTCTTCCATATTATTGTTGGTCTTAACTACGGTCGTTATAGTACGGGGTTGAGGGGTGGTAAATTTCAGCATTTCATGAAATTTTATTAATTGGGGCCATGTCGTAAACAAAAGTTAGGAACTGCTGTTTCATAGCAAGACATTTTCATCCCATGATGCGGTCGAATTGGATCCCATCCTGGTATGTAGCTACCCCGTACTTCCGGACTTGAGTAGATGTAAAGTTAGTGAGTTATACTTCTACTCAAGTACAGATGTTTTCTGCATTACTTTTACTCTACTTGACCACGTGACGTCAGTTCGCAATATTTGATTTGATATGGTTATGCGCGTTGTAGCAGTGGTCGGGAACATATGGCTCGCGAGCCATGTATGGCTCTTTTGGGCACAAGATATGGCTCTTTTCGAAATTTTTGTATTTGTGCTTATTTTATCTAAACTGCATCAACTTATTATTAAATCTTCAGCACCAACTGTATAATTATTAATTATGCTTGTGGTAATATACACATGTTTTTGAGAGGTTTATGCAGTTGCGTATTCAGGGTTTGGGGCTCGGACCCCCTTTTCAAAATCCTCAAATTTAAGCTGCTGTATCGCCGGCGACCAATATCACTCCGGATTTCGATAAACCCGCCACGAAATCATGGATTGCACTATACGTTGATTGATCAAAGAGACTATAGGAGACATGGTGGCGCCGTATCAAATGCAGTTTTAAATTACACATTTTATTCCTGATGTGCGGCGAGAAATGAACTGTCGTGGGTGGAAGTGACATTCACAATTACAAATTCAAATTACAAACAGCGCCATAGCCATCCACGTTATTGATTGATGACATAGCTTTGCAGTCGCAGTTAAAATATAGGCGTGTGGCGCAACGTTATGTTACCGCCGAATACTTTGAGAATTGAGAAATCGAATCGGAATCAGTGCGACAATTGCATTCGACTAATATGAGTTATTTCAATTCTAAATTATTTACCACGAATTGCGCGATCACAGGTAAGGCATGGCCCGGCCGTGCCTCACATATGCCTTACCTCTCCTTTCGCGATTTATTTTCGAACAAATTGGTAGAATAATGTTCAAAATCTAGTAGACAGGTGAGGCGCTGCCTCACTTGCCTCTCCAGACCCCACGTCACTGACACAACACACATTTCTATGGGTATGTATACTGCTGTATAGTGACCATGTTCGGCTCCACCTACGTATGTCATCATGGGTCCTCGCCTTAAGACGAACCTACGATCTCGTATAACTGAAGAAAGTCTCAAATAGGACGATCAGCATGATTAGTACGAGTTTTTACGAAGGAAATAGTTGCAAACGACGAATCCCATGTACTAATCTCGAATTTGTGCTACCATGGCGTCACGATTTTTCAATTGTGACGTAATAGTTTATTGACATGTATGGCTCTTTGGGAGTTAAAATGGAAAATAAAGGGTCAATACGGCTCTTCGGACGAAAAAGGTTCCCGACCACTGATAGGCCAATATCGTGATTAGTGTCGTGTCGAAAGTAACCTGAACCGGATACTTTACTTTCTGTGAGAAGTTGCTTATTTTTCTTTTTTTCCTTGAAATTTTGTAATACGAATACTTTCTCGTTGGTTAAACGACAATGTTAATGAACTATGTTTGCAAACCAACCGATGATACATATCACGCAAAATCACACTACATACCACTTCCATTCTTTTCCCTTTCTCCGGATAGAAGTGTACAGCATCTCAATCACGATGAAAATTGAGAAGCCCAACATCAACCCGTCAAACCATTTTAAGTTGTTCTTCCGGATAATAACCTTCAGGACGAAGACGGAAATTGCACAAGCGATATATAAGAGCCGTACAAATATGGCGCTTGATAAATGTCTGAATATCCCGCAGCATGCACTCGTACCTGTTCGGCAACACATTATTTTACGTGAGCTATGTATACGCCGTCCTGCGACTTAACGAAACCTGTTGAGAGTTAATTAAAATCATTTTCGCTTACAACTTGAGATTGGTTTTTGGCAAATTTCGCAGGCTCTAGACTGCGCAGTGTGCACCTTTTTCAATTTAGTACGTCATTATAACATCTTTGGTTTACATTATTTCTTTTTCATGCACCGTGTCAAGTTTGCTTTAATAGATGAGTTTGCTCGAAAGATTCAGTTTTCCGTTTGTGAATATTCAGTCATTCTCATATTCTGTGAGCTTGGCGCGCAATCACACAACATCAAAAACGACAAGTCGGCGAATTGAGCTTATTTAACCAGTGAATTATTAAAATCAAAGAAATTGAAATAAAGAATGCATCCTTGTCTAATGTAAAAACAGGTCGTATTTGATATCTATCATAAATACCAAATCCGAATCCGCCCGATCTGGTTCTTGGGTGCTTATAACGTCCTTTTATGGTAGCGTATGTATAGAATCCGGTTTGAACTCTGATCAACATCGATCTGGTAATAATCTGACGCCTTAAGTATACATTGTCTGGTCTAACCTAGACCATTATGACAAGCTTATATTCCCTTAGGAGTCCTATAGTCGAAGTCGTTGGTAAAGCGACAGACGATATACTATAGATTATACGGAAATATTGTCGCTTTGGATTTTTCCAGTTGTCCAGTTGATACATTTGGCGAGGCTTAGAATCAGCCTGTATTTCATCACTGCGACATAATGTGGCCCGAGTCATCGCTAGGTATCGTGTATTGTACATTAATATATTACTTCACGGAATGTGGGCTTGAATTTGCAATATGACGTTACGTGACGTCATTAGTTCTTGTTCACGTACGTGCTCACATAGATTCTTTTTAAAAGCTTCCCGTTCACACGAACCAGAACTTTTCAGCGGTTCACGACAGCCCTAATAAAAAGAATACTGGTATACCCTTATACAAGTCACGTCAAACCAAACCAAGTCAAGGCTTCGCCCAAATCAGACAGAAGCAAATGACTATTGACGCGGAAAAGCTGTCATGGTAAATCAAAATATCTGGGGGAGTATATTATCATATTTAATTTTATAATGGTTATTCACTGCATCTGTCTCACAATCAGCACATCGGGACGGTCACCTTGAAGTTATAGTTGGGCACGTATTGCTAAGTCACCAGCAGTACGCTACATATAGGTTATCCAGAATTACAACGGTTTTGCTGACATAAAAAGGGTAGGTAACCGTAACATATATAACTGGCTGGAAGTCGTCCGTGGAGGGCTGGTATTTTATGTCTAACTAACATAACTGAACCACCATGGTTCGTAAGACACATGCTCCTTCATAATTTCGACTGACAATTCATTCCCTGCCCTGATCGCGTCGGCGAATGCGTACCAGAAATTACACAAAGCGCTAATAAGCAATAACTTTTACCCCCATACCACAGAGAATGATGTAGTAGAATGGTATCTTTCGTGAAAATATGTCAGCTGAAGTTAGAATACGGTGGCTTCCAGAGGAAAATAGCTACTGCCAAAATGTTTTCACACCGTCAACCAAATCATACTTAGAGCGCAGTACACCTTTAAACGATTCGCTCGAAATGAGGGCTACAATCTGAACAATAAGAGGTGACATTTATCTTTTATATGCGAGCTTCTAATCATTATATTATTAAATGTGTTTTGTCCTTGATTGTGACAGGACTTTCGCTCCCATTATATAATGTCCAGCACATTATTTCAGTTTCGTTTTCACATTCACTGTTACGAACCGCTAATTGTTACATTGCTTCAAAAGCCCTTCTTTGGTATGGTAATATTGTTACATTGTTAATTTTACAATCACAAGGTTATTTACAGATCGGGAATTGTTGGAGTC
The DNA here is from genome assembly GCA_000444245.1 of Botryllus schlosseri. NCBI lineage: Eukaryota > Metazoa > Chordata > Ascidiacea > Stolidobranchia > Styelidae > Botryllus > Botryllus schlosseri. The sequence goes on from ATSW01009254.1 coordinate 13,159, forward strand.
TTGAGTGTATTCTGTTCCGAAACCAACATTCCACATGTGTGTTCAAGAAGAAGTGCTGAGAGAGTACATAGTTTTATTTCTAGTGGTACTGAAAAAAGCCACGTTTCCCAGACTGCATGGACCAGAGGTTCTCAACCTTTTTTCCTCGCGGTCCGGTGGACCGTAAAAAATTGGAATCAACCCAAAATTGAAAGTATGCAACCGTTTTTTGCAAGTGTAGTTACTAGAGAGTGACATTTTCAGGGTTGTGTTCGTAATCAAATATAGGAATGATAGTGTTCATGTAATTTTACGGTAGTGATTCTGATGAGTTGAGGTAAAATTGCCTTGCCCAGATAAACGTGCTACCGCTGACACCGGAGAGTCAATTACAGTCTTTCTCGCCGAAGGCAGTGGATTAACCGACTACGCCAACTCGAATAATATTCTTCTCTGCGACTATATCGAGAGAATAACCGTTTCGAAGTAGGACCAAACACCTTGTTGTACTATACCTTGCTCATTTCCCACTACCACCAGACGTTGGCTACTACTAATACAATGCGCGGCACGGAAATACCTGGCAACAGCGACAACTAACCAGTGACCATCCAGAAAAGAAATGAATCGAAAGCTAATGATCGCGAAAACTGCGTGGTTTAGCGAGTCAGCTAGTACTTGTTGCTGGCACGTCGTCACCAGGCCGAAGGTAACCTCACGAAGTTCTGAATCAGTTTGAAGTTTGATAACTCATTATTTTATCAATGAACAAGCCTTCAGGATATCGCATCTTGAAATTAAGTTAAATTTTTTTAATATACCTGGCGGACCGGCAGATAAGACATCGCAAACCGGCGGTTAAGGACTACTATGGTATAGACTGTTCCTGCAGCATCTGCAAAATCATTGTCAGGGTCGCGAAGATTAAAAGTACACAACATGTGCTCTAGACACGACGTGGTCTCAAATTAAGTTTAAGGTGTGAAAACATTATTGACACCTGCCATTTTGCCCAGAAAGCTACTGTCTGTAATGCATCTGCAGCTAAACTATTTTCACGAAACGTACCATTGCACTTCATCAATCTCTGTGGTATCATATCGAGGTAACGCGTCATCGACTAATCACTTCTTATCCATTAGCGAAATTTCTTCACTGTTGCAGTTTCTAGTCGCGACCTCCGTCTTAGTGTAATTTCGTTAGGAAAATACACCCACTTGTCTTCCACATCATGCAACAGCACGAAATCTCATGTGACTATAACTTGACGACCAGTGTAAGCTCTGGAATTGGGACACGCTACAAAAAAAAAATAAAAAATAAAATTAATGTGTGGTGGATGGCCAACTTTTGGTTTCTTAACAATGCCCCTTTTTTCAGACATTTCTGCCTTCGATTCAGATTCGAATAATTGAATCATTGTGACAAGTCTCCTATGAATTACAATTAAAAATATAGGGTAAAGAAGGTTTCTGAGCCCTGATGTAAACGAATAAAACGCTTAATGCTGTGAAATTGTCTACTTTCTATTAAGAAACGGGATTCACCGCCATGCCGCGCATCGCCTCCATGAACTGTAGGTGATTTTACTGAGTCCCCTCAATGAATACAAAAGGATGTGAATGAGGATTATATTGTAAAGGTTGTTATTTTTGGCACTCATATTCACCGCTCATCAACCATGAAATAGTGAAGTATTGGTAATGAAAGACAGCAACAAATCATATATCTTCAAAGTTAATTATTGGATTGGCAAGGCTATCAACACGCTTTCAGGAGTATTTATAAACATAGATGGAAATATCAATGACTATAATAGATCCGTGTTGCGGCCCCATTTGCAAAATTGAATACCGATAAAAAGTAATCGTGAAATCATCAATCCAGCTTAGTACATTTTCAGGACGTCTTCTTCTTGCACTCTCTCCTCCACGAATCAGTCTCTCTCTCTTTCATGCGCCCTTCATCGGATCTTTGGTGCCGACTTTATAGCTCTGATCACAGTAACGTTTGAATTTTTTGAGTCACTGCAATTACAGTGAGGTCGGCAATGATGAGCCCAGAGAAACCTCCGACACTTAGAACTAGGGTTGAAAAGGAGTTCGAAACTAGTTCTATTGCTGTCGTGGCGTTATTGGTGTTTCGCCAACTTCGCCCCTCGCTTCCCGGAATGTTAAATGTAAACTTTCGTTACAAAGTGTATGCTCAATATTGTCTGTATGTCAATGTATATTATGTAAATGTATAGTAACAGATTAGGTCGCGCAAACGCGTGAAGGAAATATCGATTACATTAAATTTGTTCAGATTTTCGTTTTCATCGTCATTATTTTACAAGCTCTCTTTTGTGAACGTAGGATTGTTGGGCTAGCGTAGTACTATTTAATTGTGGAAATTGCTTTCTCCCGTACGCGACGGTCCCCCATAAATTCATGTAGGTGTAAAGCAGGGTTTGTCAACCTCTTCGAGTTGAGTATAAGATACCAAATCTTCAATATGGAGGAATGGAAATGGAAATAGGTAGCAATATAGCGTAATTTAATTATGTTTAGGACATAAGTTCGCTTTGAAGTCACGTTTACCTGATGCGCACCTGATGCGGAATGAGTAGGGCAA